>JAPDSC010086915.1:65608-89265 GCA_026290005.1 Latrodectus geometricus | reverse complement strand
TTGTATAATATATATACTTGTATAATATATATACTTGTATAATATATGCTTGTATAATATATATGCTTGTATAATATATGCTTGTATAATATATGCTTCAACTTATAAGTTTGTATAATAATGCTTCAGCTTATTAGCTTGATATACAATTAAGAAAAAATTAGAAAAGAAAGAATTTATTTAAATTTATTTTAGCATTTTATAATCAATCATTACACATTTTGAAGATTATAACTTACTTGTCCAATAACAGAAGGATGATCCAATTTTGAATCTAGGTTATAGAATATATCATCAATTTGTTTCACAGCAATCCAATGTTTTCTATTTAAGCGTAATGGAAGGAATTTCATTTCACTTGGTACATTTAAAATCAAACCATAAATCTTGCTGAAATCAATATTGCTTGGATCTCTGAAAAACATTGAATTACATAATTAAAAACAAAACTTTTAAGTGGATTATTTTGACAATTTTTATGGATGAAGAAAACATATTTTTAATAAGAATAAAAAAAAACTAATAGTTACATAAATAATATATAATGCTGTCAACAATTTGTGCAAAAGAAGTATGTAGCAAAATGTTTTAATTTAATAATTATACTGTCTGAGCTATTTCCTAAACTCACATGATACATACTTTATTTTGAACACATACAGGATTTAAATTTAACATTACATTTAATGTCTATATGAGTTAAAAATAAAATTTTTTACATATTAATTTCAATGATATCACTTCTCTTTCTTTACAAAAACAAAAAATATTTAACTAATGTTAATTGGTAAAGGTTTAAAAAATTTTTTGAGATTTTTAGCCCTAAATGATAACTTTGGACAATTACATTTTTTGATAAAAATGGTAGATGAGATAATACAAATCTTGTGTAAATATATTTTCAGATAAATATATGCTTTATGGTAAATACAACTTTTATGTAAATATATTTTTAGGTAATTATGTATTATCTGCTAAACTCAGCAAGATACGTTTTCCATAAATAAATTAATGAAATTTTTATATAAATTAACCAGACTTAAAAATAATTAAGGATTGAATTAAACTAATATAATCAATAAAAGAGATTAAAAATAACACATTTTGATAAATTAAAAAATATTTAAATTTATATATATTTTCCAAAAATAGAATTGATTAATATCTGATTCACATAGTTTAACAGAATAAGTTTCAAAATACAGAATTTATATAAAATCTTAAATTCCAAGAGTTTCAAGGAATTTTCCAGAAATCTATATTTTCTACAATGTACCAATATTCATACATTAAACAAATATTAATTTTTGACTAAATATATATGTACATAATACTTTTTAATTATATTTTTAATGATTTTATCATGAATATCTGTAAAAACAAATAACATTTTTGATTTAATATTAATAATTATTTAAAAAAATTAAATCATTCTATATCTACAATAGAAACAATATTATTTCAGTAATCAAAATTCCTTACATTAATTGCTTGAATATTATAAATGAAATAATGAAAATTTTTAGAATTTTAAATTATCTTCATGGTTTCTCAATACCAATTTGTTGTGAATATATAAAAATATATTAAAATGAAAATGCTTAAAAATTGAGATTATAAAAATGAAAACTAATTTCATATAAAACTCCAATAAATATGGATCTCCAATTTAAGTGATTTCTTTTATTTTGGTATTAATTACAATTTAATAAAAATAATGTTTAGATTTTTCTGTTTCTTTTCAAACCTTTAAATTACTTAAACAATGCAGTTTCAAATATATCCATTTATTTAATTATGCAATAAATTGCAGAATTTTAATGCAATAACACTAATTTTTTTCCTTCTTAAAGCTTCATGATGACATGTTTTTTATTTAATAATTGTTGCTACTTTTTCAGTTCTTTTATTTCCTTCTGAATTAATAATAGATTTTTTGAGTACATTTCTACAATCTTTATAGCATTTTTTCCATTTTAATCGTTTTCCGCAGTCACAGTTTTGATTTGTTATTATTTGTTGCTATGTCGTCCTTTTTCTATTTCTATAAATATAACAGAAATTTCAAAAATGTTTAGTTTTTTACTAGTTTTAAGTAAAATTATACTTAAAACTAGTAAGAAAACTAAACAATATAATAATTAGTGAACACCTACAAACCTCTTGTTTAGATGTGATATAAAAGACATGTTTGGCTACCATTAATATTTTAAATAAATTTTTTTTCATTAAATTGGAATTCACAGAAAATCCATATTCAGCAGAAGCTTTATCATGATGAGAGATTAGCAAAATCTAATTTATTACTTCATATAAGTAAACAAATTTGTCTATTTGGTAGTAAATTAAAATAAAATGAATCTACTCTCAATAAAATAAAAATTTTCCTCAATATAATTTAGATTTTACATAGATTGTCCTAATGACTTCAATCAAGCAATGAATTTTTTTAAACAGTACCATACCGACATTTATTTAAGTGATTAAACAATGACAAAAGAAGCGCATTGCCTTATAACAGGTGCAGTGAAATCAACACCAATGGATGCATTTTATTTTTTTACTAAATTTAGAACAATAAAAACATCCATGGAGGTAACAGTTGTACTCCTCAAATGAAAAATCATAAGGATAACCTCCAATAATGCATGAAAACTGGAAGAGTACCAGAGGTCCCTCAAAATGCAGAGGTGATTTGTAAAATTTACCCTTGAAACAAAAACAGTATGCTTCAATTGCAGTAAACAGTCTCTTCCTTTGCCTTTGAATATAATTTAAATTTGCTGCAGCCGGTTTCAAAGAAGGACACTGATGTGAAGTAATACTCAGATTTTTAGCCCTAGAAACAATCTATTCTAAATACCTGAAAATAAATGTCTGCAAATTTATATTCATGGATCAAGACTAGACAACTATGTTAATGTTGGTGCATGAATGTTCAGCAATATTTTTTCTTATATTCCTCTTGGTTGGTTGGGTTTTAGGCATAAGGTCTAAAAAGGACAAGCAGCACTAAAATTAAAATTTAGAAATGCAAAACCCCAGCTCAATGTTAAGAAGTTTAAAAAACAAAAATATTTGTATAAGTTTTAGTTAAAATTACTATAAGAAATGAAATGCAAATAATAACATTTAAATAAAATGAATAAAACCAATTCCTTCAAAAAGGTTTCTGTGGGGTGACTCCCCCATCAAATCATACATAGTTAAAATATCTGTTTTAAAAAAGATTAAAGGCTAAAATCTGGACATGAGATTAAAATATGAAGAACAGTATGTGGTTTATCACACGTTTCACACCATGGATTTAATTCACTTAGAAACAAATGTCTGTGTGTGAAACGTGTGTCCGATACGAAGGCGGGTTAAACAAACATTTGTACTTCATAATGGCAAAACTGATGAAGGAATGAGGTATTAAAAGATGGCATGCAATTTGTTTAAAACCTGCATACTCCATAACTCCAGCCAGAGATAATTTACAAATCTTTTTACAACCCTTCTCAAGTCGAAAAGAGGGACAGATGAATGGAGTAAAGTCGATGCAGCTTTAGCGGCTGCAATTGCCTTTTCATTTCCCTTTAGACATACATGACCTGGGATCTAACAGAAAATGATTTCATTTTCCTTGCCAGGATGGGAATCCAATGCTCCGAAAATCTTCGACACAACAGGATGACTATTATTAGAGTTTTTCAACGTCTCTAAAACACTCAAGCTGTCAGTATAAACGCAGACTTTATAAAATTTTTCTGTATTCACGAGCTGAAAGGCTTGATGAATGGCTGTAGCTTCAGCAGTAAATATGGAACAGGATGTATAAAGGCTGTAACCTTAACTGTTATTAGCATAAAATATGACAGTGATGAGCAAGATAAAGCTCCTGAGAAACCGTTGACATTGAGTCAGATTTTGTAAATTGAGCAAATGGATTAATAATAGTTATCTGTGGATCCTACCAGAATAAATGTGAATGTAAGTCAGTTTTAATAAAAAGGACATCATATAGGTCTATCAAAAGGAGTTGAGCTTAAATTCAAGTGAGAGAGGGTTGGATGCTATAGGGACGAGCATCATATAATCTCTTCAATACAGGAGTATATACCAAGGATCGTATAGGATGTTGTCTGACAGACAGAATCTTAGCGTAATAATTGAAAGACAGCTGCGTTCATCTCAGGTCTAAAGGTAATTGTTGACAAATCGCATAAAATCTCTAGATGGGTGATATGCGGAATGTGCCTGAACTTATTCTCAAAGGAGAGTGATGCACAGTGTCCAATTTGCATAAAACAGATGTCCTAGCAGATCCATACACAACACTTCCATAGTCAATACGAGATAAAATGATCGATTGATAGACATGAAGCAGTGACAAGCGATCAACACCACAAGACGTATTTGATAATATATTGAGGATATTAAGTGGTCTCTCACACTTCTTCCTCAGACATAAAACATGCGGTAGAAAGGTTAACTTTCGATCAAATATCACACCAAGAAATTTAATCACGTCGACTACAGATATTTGAATGTTGTTCAGTTTAATAACAGATGAAGTTTAATACAGTTTAATTCAGATGAATAACAGGATCGCTGTGAAGACTGGTCTTCTTGCAGAAATGGGCACAGCAGCTCTTGCTAGAAGATTGTGTAAAGCCATTCTCTGCACACCATGTAGCTAGTTTATTAGCAGATGTTTGTAATTGTCTCTCAAACTCATGTTCGATTTTAGGCAAGATATTTGCAGGTCATCCACATACATAGTGCTATGAACTGTAGGGGATAGAAGATGAAGGATGTGACTAATGAATAAATTAAAATTAGTGACACTTAAAATAGAGCCTTGGGGTACACCCTCGGATTGAATAAAAGTATTGGATGTAGAGGATCCAATACGTACTATAAAAGTATAGAAGCATAAGAAATTCTGTAGAAATATCAGAAGATTACCCTGAAATCCAAAATCATATAAAGAACGGAGAATACCATATCGCCACAAACTGTCATATGCATTCTTGATGTCAAAGAAGATGGAAACCAGATGGTTCCTCCACACAAAAGCGTTGCAAATTTGGGTTACCACATGTTATGTTGTCAAGAGTGGATCTTCCTTTATGGAAAACACTCTGATTCGCATGTATGCATTTATTTTCTTCTAAGACATGCACGAGACAGCGTTGACCATACGTTTGAGAGTCTTACAAAGGCATCCCGTCAGAGCTATTGGTAAATAATTTTAAGTTCTGAAGGATCCCTACCAGGCTTAAAGACTGGAATTACTGTTGCTTCACTCCAAAGTAATGGAAATTCATTTTCAGTTCAGATCCTATTGAACAAATGCAATAAGTTCAACAGGGAACCTCAATTTAAATGTCGAAGCATTTGATAGATGATTCCATCAGGTCCTGGGCCAGTATTGTTAGCCTGCTGTAATGCTCGTTTAATTCCAACATCTGAAATTCACAGTTGTAAGGAAAAGCTTGCCTTTGGTTGAAACGGATTAATGTTCGCTCAGCTCGACTCTTCGTCCTTAAAAAGGAAGGACTATAAGAGTCAGAGCTTGAGACGCTAGCAAATGTTTCACCAAAGATGTTAGCAATATCTATAGGAGAAGAGTACATAACAGCACCCGTTTTCAAAACGGGTATCAAAAATTCCTTGTAGATACCATTGGCTACTTTTACTTTTCTCCACAACTTCTTACCGGATGGGGAAGATGTTATATAGGAAACATAGTGAGACCCATATTCCTTCTGACTATGACGACTAGCTCTGCAAGTTAAAGCTTTTGCTCTCTTAAATGCAATTAGATTCCCTGTTGTGGGGTACCTCTGGAACAATTACCATCACTTTCTTTGTTTTTTATAAGTTTGTTGACATTTCTTGTTTTACCATGGTTTGCAATGCCTTTTTGTTGTAGAAGAACTTTTAGGTATAGAAGTATCAAATATACCTATAATTGTTTTGGTGACATTATGAATAGCATTACCAATATCGTCGATCAAAACCATTGTATCATCAATGACTGCCGATTTTGTAAATAATGCCCAATCTGCCTCACTGTACACGTAAGTAGGTACGCGTTGCCGCACACTACTACCTCCAGTCTGGGAGATGACGAGCGGGAAATGATTGCTGTTATTCAGATCATTCCCAACTGTTAAATTTAACAATGGCAGAACTGAAGGTGAACATATGGCGAGATCAAGACAATGAAATGTTCTTACGGGTATGTGGAAGTATGTCTTTTTGTTGGTACTAAGTAGACAGATACAGTTATCAGAAATTAACTGCTCTATCTGGCAACCTGGAGAATTAATATCATCATTTCCCCACAAAGTATTATGGCCGTTAAAGTCTCCAAGTAACAAATATGGTGTAGACAGCTAATCATACAAATCATCAAGTTCTTCTTGGTGGATGACATTATGTGATGGAAAAATGAACTACAGACTGTAACCAAGCAAGTTGTGTGAATTATCACAGCTACAGCCTGTAGAGTAGTATTTAATGCGTGAACAGAACTGGGAAAATTATTTGAAGTAAATATACAAACACTTCCAGACACTGCATCATCTTCACCACAGTCTCTTATGAAGCATTGAAAACCACGCATAGAAATGCTATTGGTAGACTTCAGGAGAGTTTCCTGAAGTGCTATATATTTGGGGTTGTAAGCTGATGTAAGAGACTTGATGTCATCAAGATGTGAGTGCAAAACATGGCAGTTGCAAGAAACAAAGGAAGTTATTATTTAAATAGAAAAGCTCCTCCCCTGGAGCTGGAAGACGAGTATTTTCCTCGAGCTATAAATTATCATCTGAGGGATGAAGACAGACAGCATCAGCCTCCAGGGACAAAATGGCTCTACAGGTGGATAAGGAAGACTTTCGGAAACCCTCCTTTGCAGATTTTAACTTAGAGGACTTAACACCTTTTGATTTTGCCAAAGGAGCTCTTTTAATGATTGGAGATGAAGGTTTTGGCCTTTCAGTGTTTGTTTGGGCTAATCTTGGATATAATCAGGGAGTGACAGAGTATCCATTTGAGTACTAATACTTCTGGTGACCTTTTTTGCAGTGGCTGCATAACTCATTCCAGGTTGCAATGTGCGAGAGGTAACTTGTTTTCTAGCCTCACGGTAGTGAACTTTATTTTTCACTTTATAGGTGGTAATTTCTTTTTCAAGTACCCATTGAGGGCAGTTTCGTGAATAGGAGGAGGGGTTACCATGGCAATTAACACATGCCTTCTTTGCTGTGTAGGTCAATTTATCGTGGCCAATTGCTGCGCAGTGAGTGCAAGTCAGTTTGCCTCTGCAAGAATTTCTTGAGTGTCCAAAACGTTGGCACTGAAACATCGGAAGGGATTTGGTATCCAAAACCGGACAGGAAGATTCATGTATGCAGCTTATATATTATTTGGAAAATCTGGTGTCGCAAAAGTCAAAATGAGATGCTTAGCTTCAATAACTTTTCTATCTCTTCTGACAGTTTTGTGTTTAATTGCAAAGACCTTCTGACTCTGCAAATTTTCGAGAATCTCATCCGCTGGCGAGTTCAACAAATCTCTTGCGGAAATCCCACCCTGTGAAAAATTTAAGTCATCGTGAGACGAAACAGTTAACTCAATATTGGCTAGCAATCTTATCTTGTTTAGTATTGCTGCTTGTGTGAAGTTAGCAGCCTCTACCAATAAATCATTTGAACACAACTTACGGATATCTTTCTCTTCCCCGATTACTCCAGATATTCCTTTCTGTATAAGAAAGGGGAGACAAATTTTCAAAAGTACCCTCCTTTCTTTTGGTAACATAAAATTTTGTGTTTTTATTTTCAAGTTGATCCCGCGGGAGAGAAGAAAAATTTTTGTTCTCCATTAAATTGATATAGGGTGGTGCGGGACCTGACCGCACCACCCTACTCCAAGTCCAACAAGGGGATTTGAAAGCTTTAATATATTTTAAAACAAAGAAAATGGAAAATATTTTGAAATTATTAAGAAATTTTATTATTGCTTCTTCAAAAAAATTTAATTTGATAAAAAACCTTTGAGTTAAAGTATTAAATACTCAAAGCATATTTGAATAAAGATTAGCAAAACACACTTTAAAAATCAATTGATTTTACTAAAATAATTACCGTATTTTCATGTATATAATCAGTGGATTATGTGTTAAAAAAAGTTCTGAATTTCACGGCGCTTATTATATGCCATCGTGGATAATCTGATAAAAAAACATTCTCCATCAGAAAAGCTTACAAGAAATTTTTGAAAGAAATACTGTTTATGATTTGTAAAATAAATGACAGATGGTATCAAGACACACCTGAGTTATTTAAGATATAATCAGCTTTGCCCAATTATGTTCAAAAACGAATTTGATTCTCCGTAAAGATATTACAGTAGCATGTCACAAAGTCATTTGGCAATTTGTCTTGATATGAACTGTTTCATTTTGGAAGTATTGAAATTCATATATCATCATATAGAAGCGAAAACTTTTAAGCCACAAAGCATATTTTAAATTAAAAGCTATAGCAAAAGCAAATAAAAAAATGGCGACAATCGTATTAATGTGAAGTGAAAAACAAAGCATGCACGGTATATAAAAATGCAAAAAATATACAGCTTGTAAATAATTCATTTCTTCCATTTAAATATTGACAAAGCAAATCTAAATATTTTTAATAAGTCTAACTTCCTTTTAAAAGTTATTAGAAGCTAAATACTGATAAGTTATACATGAATCTCCTTGAAATTATCGCTCTTGAACGATCTCGTGCATACATCTCAAATTTATCGCACTTTGCGATGAGGTGGATCCAGACAGATCCTTTTCATAATAAATACTTTTTTCCCTGTACAATTTATTATATTTTTAATCATACTGTGCATTTTTTTTATTTTATGTGACACCCATATTATCAGCAGTATATATTTCAGACTATTTGCTGAAGAAAATTGCCGCGGGTTATACACTGCTGATGATTAAGTGACGCTTTTTTCCCTTTTACTCAAAAAAAAAATGTTGTGCATATAATAAGCTGCTGCGGATTATATACAGGAAAATACGATATCTGCCTTTATAGAACATTCTTTACATTAATAATAAAATGTGTTTTTTTAACAAATGCTTTAATTAAATATATTAATACCAATACTGAAAAGCAATAGTTAAATCTGTTAAAAAAGTGACAAGGATCAATGCTTTAATCATACATTAAAATTAACCCAATTGAATAATTTAGTAAATTCTCAAATTTATAATGAATCTAAAGTTAACTTCATATCATGTTAGAAATAAAGAAGTAAATATAAAAAATATTTAAATAATTGAAAGCAAAAATAAAATTTTTAAATAAAAAACAAAGTTGAATAAAAATTTTTTTTAAAGTTTTGTAAAATAAAAACAAAATAGATTATTAAAAAAATATTATCGATTAAAATAATTCAAAAAACAATTATTGATGACATCAATAAAGTAGGACATCTATGGTCAAGATTATATGAAGAGACATGAATATAAGATGTACTGATGCACAAAAAAAAAAAAAAAAATATCAGGAATTTTAATGCAAAAAAAAAAAAGTAAATTTTTTACATTTAATGAAAATTTCTGTAAGAAGATTTTTTAGTAATTTTAATTATCAACCATCTGCAAAAATATTCTTAACAAATATGTTCCTTTAATGTAACAAAAAATAAAAAAACAATAATGTTTTAACAAGAAGAAATTTCTAATATATTATACAATTACATTTACTCAATTGGTAAAATTTTTATAATATTCAGGAAATGATTTAAATTTCTCATTTTTTTAAGAGTAATTTTACTATTCTTTTTATGAATATATATTTTTAATAAAAAGCATTATGTGAAATTTTTTTTTCCACTAGAAAGTATTGCTTTCAGTTGTAGTTATATAATGGTCTACTACCAACAGTTTCATATTTCAGAACTATAAGGGGTAAAGTAGGGCACCCAGTACGTATGCCACATAGCCTTGTATTTTTTTAAGTATGTTTAAAAAATGCAAGCACCATCTATCTAACATTAATTTAATCTACTTAAGTTATTTTATTAAATAAAAAATATTGCTTACCTCCGTTTATCAAACCAAATAGCTTCATAACCTTTCAGTTGAACAGCAGCCATTAGAACATTAACATCATAATTCCCGAGACCCAAAACACTTTTATGAGGATTCACAAGATTATCAGGAGATAAACTAAGGGAAGTTAAAATGACATGTATGAATAGTACATGAAAAAAAGTGACATAATATCCTACATGAAAAATGATTTAGTATAAAAGTAGTAATATCAAATTTCTTAGTTTAAATCAAAATTAAATTTTTTATAAATTACTCAAATTTTAAAATAATTTAACAACTTTCTGAAAAATATTTGTACAAAAACAGTTTTGTTATAGAAAATATCAGTTGCAAATAAATAATATAAAAGCATTCAAAAGGCATAAAAATATACAAAATTTTTTTAAGAACATTACCTTTAGCATACTTCTTTAAATGATTACTTGGTACAGTTTATATAATCTAATTAATGTTAATTCTGAGTAAAAGCAAAATAATTATGTATTAACAATGAAATTATCATACAATAAATAGTTTTTTTGTGATTAATTATGAAAAAGCAAATAGCGCAATCAATATAAATTTAATTTTGAAAGATTTTTCTCAGTTTATAGTTATTAGAATGATTATATATTTTAAAAGAATATATGTACCATTGTTTCTTAAAAAAAAAAAAAAAAAAAAAAAAAAAAAACTACTACTTTGCAATTTTTTCATGAAACTAAGTAAAACAAAATGCATTTTTAATTGATAAACAAATAACAAAAGATAAACAAATTGTAGTTAGATTTGTTTTTATTATTTGTTACTATTTTGCTTGAAAACAAAAAAGTTAATATTTTTTTTAATGGAACTATAGAATAGCAGTGCTTGATATAAAACTTCTTTGAATCTATAAATACTTAATAGTTTAAAATTTGAATAAAAAATATAGAAGAATTAGAATGTTCAAGAATATAAAAAAATATGATAATACTTTTTTTATATGATGATGTGTCGTATTTTACTTTAAAAAGTGAAGCTCAACAAGTAATAAAATTATATTTAGTTTTTTTACTAATATAATTAATAGAATAAGACTAATAGAAAAATATGGCTAATTTACAACAATCTATTGATATATGAAGCAATATTTTTAGGAAACTTAACCAAATATTGAAAACATATTTTTTTGTAACAAAAGTAAATCTTTTTATAAATAATCCCATTACCTTAACATTCATGTTTATTTTGTATAAATAATTTAAGTCTTTATATATTTCTAAAATCAACTGACATTAAATAGAATAATTAATAATTACTTTTATTTAAAATTTATTACATAATTATATTGCAACATTATATCTGCACTTGAAACAATGAAGGTGAGAAACGAAGATGTAATATTATTTCAATTTGATGCTAATAAGTGATGAAACCTAGATGTTTTTACAAGGTTATTAATATCTTAAAATATAGGAAAAGGATTTATAAAAAAATTAGAACATTGCTTCCAAATATAAATAACCTTCAGCCAAAAGAATTAAATTATTAGAGGCTTACCATCAAGGAACAGCAATAAAATATCTTAGCATCTTCTATAGCTTGTATTTATCTATTCTTGAATCTTCAATGAGTACCGTATTTTCCTATATATAATCCGCAGCGGCGTATTATCCGCACGGTCGTTTATTCAAGTGATAGGGAAAAAAGCGTCGCATAATCCACAGCGTCATTTAATCCGCGCCAATTTTTCCCGGCGAATAGTCTAAAACATGTATTGTTGATAATATGGGTGTCAAATAAAATAAAAGAAGATGCACAGTAGGATTAAAAATTTAATAAATTTTATAGAAAAAAAGCATTTATTATGAAAAATATTAGTCTAGATCCACTTCATCGCAAAGTGCGATAAACTTGAGATGAAAGCACGAGATCAATCAAGAGCGATAATTTTGGGAAGATTCTTATAAAACTTATCGATATTTAGCTTCTAAAATCTTTTAAAACGATGTTAGACACACACACATAATTAAATTAATATATATTTGCTTCGTTAATATTTAAATGAAAGAAATGGATTATTTACAAATTGCGTATTTTATACAAATTTTTTTTATAATTTTTTTTATATTTTTCACTTCACATTAACACATTTGACGCTCTTTTTTTTATTTGCTTTCGCTATAGCTTTTAATTTAAAATCTGCTGTGTAACTTAAAAGTTTTCGCTTTCATATGACGATATATGAATTTGAATATTTTAAAAACGAAACAGCTCACGTCAAGGCAAATTGCACTATGATGTTAGCGAATTTACAACTGTAATAACTTTAAGAGAAACCGAATTCCTTTTTTAACGTAATTGAACAAAGCCGATTATAGTTTAAATAACTCAGGTGTATCTTGGTACCACCTGTTATTTACTTTATGAAACATAAAGAGTATTTCTTTCAAAACTTTCTTGTAAGCTTTTCTGATGGAGAATATTTTTTTATCAGATTATCCGCAGCGGCATATAATACGCACAACGAAATTCGGAACTTTTTTAACACATAATCCGCAGATTATATACAGGAAAACAGGGAAATAGAAGATTCAAAAATACATAAATCTATAAGTTATAGTCCTTGAAAAAAAATCAAATGAAATTTTGATAAACGATAATTTTTACACCCAGCTTTGTACACATCTGGCAATGGGCTGGAAAATTTTGTCTAATGCTCATAGACACACAGATCAAATACTAAGTAATTGCAATAAATCAGAAGTGTTGAGCAATATTTTTTTCTAAATTACTTTTATTTAATATATCTAAAAATATTATCGACCATACGTATTACTAATTACTACTGCAAGTTTCATATTACATGTTCTATGTTAAAAAATTTAAAAATTGCTAATAATCTTACTATACTTATTTATTATGAAATTTATTTACTAATATATTGTCTAGTGTTATGATTTTTCTTGATGATATCTAATTAACAATAAAACTACTATAAATAAAAGGTCAAAAGTTAATATAAATAGCATATTATTTCACAACAGTTCTGGGAAATCTTTTTGAGAATGAGTAAAAGTTTGTTCATTATTTTTAAATACTATCCTATGAGTTACTAAATCAGTGGCATAACAAAATCATTGGAAGAACAGGAGTGATAAAACATGCAATAATAATTTATTAAGCACTAAAAATTTATTAACAGAAAAGTTTGAAAGTTAGCTTTTCTTTTTTGTTCACATTAAAACAATCTAAAAAATTATTACTTTTTTTATTACTGGTGAAGAGAAAAAGATCAGATTAAAAAATGTAGATCAATGTGATACTTAAAACCATAGTGATACTTCAAATTACTGTACTAAGATACACCACACAAAATGTTAGCTCTGTATGTTGAGTAATTGAATAAATAAGGAATGAAGAAACACATATATACATATTACAAAATATTCTTCATGAGCAAGCATAATTGCATACATATGTACATCTAGTGAAATTGATAAAAGTAAATCAAGTTAGCTAAGAATTAATGTTTCCACTTCTACATTTTGAAATAATTCCACATAAGCATTTTGAAATAATTTTTATAAATAAATTATTACCATGCAATTTCACACATGCAAAGATATTTAAATAAAAGTATTACCTATGACAGATATTGTCTAGCATTTGTTTATTAAAAGCATCTTTGTCTTGGAAAAGGTTATTCAAAGCATGCAAAGCACACATTTCTTTAACCTGCCTCTCATGATATATGTCACCTTTTACACCACAGTGAAGCGTCTTACGATCTCGGCCAAACCAACTCTCCACAAAATTTAAACAAGACTTGTGCATGGATATTATGTTCTAAAAGTAAAAAAAAAAACAAAATAAAAACCAAATTTTAAAATTATTTTGCTTTTAATGAATTAAAAACATTTGATAAAAAGCAAGTGAAATCTTATAAAATTAATTTTATATGATATTTAAGGCCATATCCTTTGGAACAAAATTTAGGGGTCAACTGCCTAAAAAGAGATCTCGTGATATTAAGAGATCAATTGAAAGGCCATGACCAAAAATAGAGAGGCCTGGAGGAAAATTCTTGAGAATGCCAGAGCTATTGCGCTATTGAGGAAGGAAGGAAGATATCCTATCTTGTTATATAATATATAGATAAAATTAAGAGATTATAAGCATTTTTATAGAACAGTCCTTTAAGAATTTTGATGAAACATTTTATACATACTGGGTTATTTTGCTGATGCTTTTGTTAGTTTAAAAAAAAAGTTGCTTCTTTCCTTTAAAAAAATTGTAAAAAAACTTTGTTAATGATTTTCAGAATTTATTAAAAAATTTTATTTAAAAGGAATGTTTATTTTATCTAAATCTTATCATTTTATCAAAAATCCTTAAACTTAAATAACAAAAATATTTAATCTTGTAGAATGATATGAGCTTCACTAGAAAAATAACAATATCTTGCTTTGGACTTAACTCATTCCTTTGATATTCATTCCTATTGAATTTAAATGACATTTTGTCTCATGCATAGAATTTGTTTTATTCTTGACATAATAGGACTTGTTATTTTTTTTAACAAAGGGTTAATATGCTTGGAACTTAGGTTTTAAAATGTATTGTTAACTACTTTAGATATTCTTATTCAAGGTGATAACCGAATTTATGCAATACTGAACTGAATCACAGAAATGTAGCAATTTACACATAGTTTCCAAAAGCATCTTGATCAGTGTGGAATTCAAATGTAACTAATAACTTTTAGCACTGAGCTAGACTTAAAACTTTTCCCTCTTACGGAATATAGTTAGCATGAGATTATAACTTTGAAAGTGAAGTGAAAGTTTAAAGCTCTAAATTTTAAAGTTACATAAAAATTATAGCCTCAAAAGTAGTTTAAATACATAAACCATAAATAAAAAATTTCAATTTTTAAAAATAAATAGAAAAATTTGAAGTTCTAAATTTTCATGTATTAAATGTGTTATAGACTGAAGTTTGGTTCAATAATATTTTTATCATAAAATTGAATAAGATAAGGCTCTTATTCTTCTCATATGTTGCAAAGTTATAAAATGAATTTATTATATTATTTTTATTGTACATTTGGGTTCAAATGACTCATTTCCTTAATATAAATTATTTTAATATGTAAATAAAATGCCACGTAATAATTTTTTGAAGCTTTCCTTTTCTTGTGTGTATGATTTTTGAAGATTCATGGGCTCGTGGACTTAGTTTAGCATGCTTTATTTCTAATGATGCAGCTAGATTAATAGGAATAAGAGAACATATGTTTTGTTAAAAAATTTGGTGCCACTACTTGATTAATTAATAACAAATTGTAATAAAAAAACAATATTATTCATATTATTTATTTAATGAAAATAAGAAATATAAATATTTTCTAATTTATACATATATATTACAAGAATCCCGAAAACACCTACTTTCACTTTAACTTATAATCTATTTTATTTAATTCTTCTTATTGCTGTAAAAATATTTTTTATTGCTTTTGTCAACCACATTCTTCTGTATTTGATATATATTGTATTGCTTTGCCTATTATTTATTGTTTTGCTTATTTATTAATGTATTTCTTTGGTTCCATTTATTTCAATTTTGATATTGTTGATTTTCTTCTTTTACAGACACTCTTCAGAGGAATAGCAAAAATATTTATAGACTTTTGTTTTTCATGCTAGTCAGAAAAGAGTCTTATTTGCATAGTTGACCATCTCTCTCCAAATGGAGATGTGGTCCCTATGCCTTTTCCTTATTTATATTATATTGTTTTTCTTGATTTCATATTATTGGTTTTTAATTGAGTAGTTTCTTCTTTGTTTTATCTTGATCTTCTAATTACATCCTACTTAGTTAATTAATATATATATTGTGATAATTTTTTAATGATACATATTGTATAATATAATATAAAGTCTTGTCATAATACAAAATAGAAAGAAATAACAGGAATCAATACATTGAAAATCTAAAAATATACAAAATCTTATAATTTCAGTTAATAAGACAATCAGAAATTGTGCCAAATCCAAAATTTCATATAATACCAAATCCCATTTATTATATAAAAAATGGATAGAATTTTACCAAACTATCAATCTAATAGCTATTAAAAAATTAATTTGCACCAGTAGAAAGAAAGTATAACTTAATTCAATTTGGAGTTTTTCGAAGAATAATAATGACTTAATAAAAACATAATTATAATATAGAAAACAATATTCATATTATTTATTTACTCATTTATTAAAAATGAGAAGCATGGAATGCTACAAGACATGGGAAAAAATGTTGAGTAATGACACTATATTCACACAGGTTTTATTCTAATAGTGATTGCTGAAACAATCCGTGAATTTGATTCCTGAGTAACAGTAGAAACAATAGAGTAAAAAGCCAATTACGAATTGTACCTTTAACAGTACCATGATTAATGATTAGGTGAGTAGTTTTATTTCATGTTATTTAATTAAATTTGCTGTAGGGAACAACTTTGATATACCCCCCAAAAATTAAGCGCCAAATATGGACTTTTTAGGGTTGCTGTTTCTTATTTTGGTATTGCCAATTTAGATTTTTGCAGTTGCCAAATTTAGTATTTTGCACCATTTTTTGAGTTTTTTTTTTTTTTAAAGATTTTTTTGTTTTTAATTATTTGTATTTAGTGAGAATCCATCTGGGCGAGAAAAAAAGGCGCCAAAAACAGGTATTTTGCTTGGCGAGGATAAAAAGTCGAAAAATTTCTGATTTGGGGGAGTATATCAAAGTAGTTCCTGCTGTAGTATGTAATAATATAATAACTTATGTAATTTTTTTAAGTACTGTGCAGAAATATTTGACATCTATGTATTTAAGTTCATTGTGAATGGTAATACTTATTAACTAAAAATTTTAATTTCCATAAAAATGTGTTACTTACATTATTGATTTAGTTTTATAGCCAGGTTATCTCCTGTGCTAGATGTCATTTATACTGATATTTTTTAAAGTGGGCCTCACTGTCCTGTTTACTGAAATCAGAATTTTCATAAAAACATTTATTTACATTACTGATTAGCTTAATTGCCCAATAGTCTCACTTATGTTTTCTTGAGATGGGTACCATTAGCTGGTTAATTAAAATCAGAGTTTTCCTAAAAAGGTATGTTGCTTATGCTAGTGATTTAAATTTATAGTGCTGTTAATAGCTGCTATATTTTGTTATATACAGTGTATTTGTAAAGTACTTTTATTCTTTTTTTTAATTATAAAAATTAATTGTGTATATTTTATGAAACAAGAATTGTAGTATTGATTTTAGTTATTTTACATTAATTTTGTAATATGTAATCTTAGTAAAATTTCAGAAATTAGTTCCATGTATATATCAATCATGTATATTCAATATCTCTGTAGTAAGTAATTAGATTTAGATATTTGAAATTGAAAATAGTATGAAATTGTGATATTCAAAGTTTGTGTTTGAATGTGATCAGGATTTTGAAAACCAAATATTACACAAAGTGAACTAATTTATTTTGTAGAGATAATTGTACAGAGCTTAGCACAAAAATTGGAAATCACACACAATACATACTGCTTCTTACGATTTTACAAAAACTTATTTAAACAATATTTAGTGTCAACGTTCATCATTGCCGATAATCTTTACTGCAAATTCATCAATATTAACAACTTTTAAATTTAATATCTATACATAAATAATCACATAATTTATTTATTGCAAATGTATATTGTTATGAAACAAAGCGCAGCTCTAACAAATATTTTTAATGTGATAATGAAAACTAAAAATTAAGGTAAATTTGTTCGAAACCGAAGCATTTTGGATTAGAATAAGACTGGAAGGAAATAACAAGGTATTTTGTTAAAAACAAAAAAGGGATATCTTTACACAATACCGAAATTTGACATTCACGGCTAAATAAATTAGTTTTTATCCTTTTAAAAACATCCATATTATGCATGCATAATACATACACTTGATATGTATATAATAAGAAAATATTAGGCTTTGCTCATCAATTAAATTGATTACTTATTTATTACTAATAATAGATAATACAAAGGTAAAGTTTACTTTAGGGTACCCCTTGATTTTTTAGCTCTATTTTTAATGCCAAGATAGGCGCCAAAATGTTATAACAACCCTAAAGTTACGTTAGTTAAAGCGCTAAAAATATCAAAACTTAAATTTATCATAAAATTTTTTCCAAAACCAAGGGGCACCCTGATGAACACTTTACCCGATAATACTTACATGACTAATTCCGATTGAATTTAAAGAGAAGTGTAATACGTTTCCCATAGATAAAATTGCTTATATACAAGAAAATCTGAATTCAAAAAAATTACAATTACACAATAAGTTTATCATATTGAATTCGATAAATGTCGCAAGTTTAATATACTACGAATTCAAAATCTGAGACAACGAAACTAAAACAACAATAGAACCTTATTTGTATACATTATAGGTGGCTAGATCCTGCACACTTGGAAATATGCATTCGGTTTCTGATTGGTCACAATATTTGTTACTGGTGCTGCTATCTATCAGTAATTATATGTAAAAAATATAGCAGACTTTCTTTTTAAAATGGAGGTCTGAAGATTTTAGTCTTTTCAAGAGACAAAAAATTAGCCTCTATGATTTTAAAAATAACGATTCAAATAATAAAATTTATTGAATCTAAGAGTAACACGGCGGATACTCATACTAAAACTAGTAAAATTTGTCGATAGACAAAATTCTCAAATAAAGGATTCCTCAAAAAATCTAGAATCCAGCAAGTTCAAATATGGTAACCTTAAAACTGTAAGCCAGACAAGTTATTTTCTAATAAGCAGCAGAATTTTTTAAAAAGCAGTTATTTTCTAATAGCAAACCAAAAAAAAATCTCAAATGTTCATTATGCGATGAGTGAGAATTGCCACAACTCCATTTGTGAAGACACTCTCTATGTAATACTACTCTCTGTAATACAACTCTATGTAATACAACTCTAATGTAATAGGGGCTTAAAGCCCCTATTACATTAGAGTTGCCGATATTTCATTTTGAGCAACTCCCGTAGACTTAACATTACGTGACGTCATAGCTCGATTTTGGGCAACTCGGACACGTCGTCCAATGATATTTCAGATATTTTTTACAGATGCGCATTTGAAATTTGATCATTGCCAAGTTTTCGCCAAATTTTATGCCAAATGAAAGTTATTGGCGTTATGAATTGCCGAAAATGAGCAATTTTTTTGTGCATGCAGCAGCAACTCGAGCAATTCGTATCGCCAATAGATGATCAACGGGCTGGTGTTGTCTTTTACTTTCACCAAGCGGAAACAATAAGATGCCAAGAAATAACATGTTTTCATTATTGCTAATGAGTGCATGTGATAAATATATATACTTGAAAATGGCAAATATCTGTGTTAAATGCACAAAAGAAATGGAAATTGATTTTATTGAAATGATAAGAGTAAAGCCTCATATATGGGATGATTCAGATTCCCAATATAAATTTACTAAATTAAAACAAAGAACGTATGATGAAATAGCGTCCGAATTAAAGTTAAAATATCATCGTTATAAAGATGTATTTACACGTGATAAGAATTTTCACCTGTGTTGTTTGAGTGATCTCTTAATTTTATTAAAACTATAAATAAATATTATTTCAAAATACCAGTTTTATTTTAGGTCTTGATAATATTATTTATTTAAGGAAAGAATATTATTTATTTAGGTTTTGATAATATTACCGTATTTTCCTGTATATAATCCGCAGCGGCGTATAATCCGCGGCAATTTTTTTCCCGGTGAATAATCTAAAATATGTACTGCTGATAATATAGAATGCGGATTATATAATATGTAATGCGCTGTCTAAAATATGTAATGCGGATTATATACAGGAAAATACGGTAATTGAATGGGTTTACGATATGTTTCTTGATTTGATATATAATTGTTGGGAAATACTGAATAGAAGCAGTATATTGGATAAAATAAGTAGTTACAAGATTGCTGTAAATTTATTGGGAACTTAAAACTCAAATTAAATATTAGTTAATATTTCAAAAATAGCTTACACATAATCCGCGGATTATATACAGAAAAATACGGTATTTATTTAAGGAATCTTGATAATATTATTTATTTAAGGCCTTGATAACATTATTTATTTAGGAAATTAACACAAAAGTTTTAAGAAATTTTTTAACCAGATATTTTCCTTTTCACGTCGACAAAGATTAGCTCTTGATCATTCTAAACGTGAAGTTTCAAACGCTAAAATTGAGTGAAACAATAGCAAGATGGCGTAATGTAAACAAATTTTGGCTACAAATTAAATTCCCAAATAAGAATTCATCATGAAATCTGGACACCTACAGAGTAAAATATGGCAACCTTAAAAATGTTAGCCAGAAAAGCGATCTGTTAATAAATCTAGTAAAACAGCTATTTACTTATAGCAAACCTAATAGAAATCTCGAACATTCATTGGACGATGTGCTCGAGTTGCCGAAAATCGAGCTGTGACGTCACGTAATGTTAAGTCTATGGGAGTTGCTCAAAATGAAATATCGGCAACTCTAATTTTATAGGGGCTTAATGATTAAGTGATGTTTTTAGTAATGTGCTACTATCTATTCGATTAAAGATAATCATGAATAACTTTTAGTTTTATAAAAAAATTGTACATATAACTATTTAAAAATAAATTATTAAATCTATAATATTTTATGTTATTTCATAAAATTAATTTGAAATAAACTAATATTTAAATCATTATCATTTAAATATAAGTATTCTCTTAAAATTTAATAAAAAACTAAAAAAGCCAGAAAAATTACATGCTTAATTTGTACGCATATTAATGATAATTATCACCAATTGCAATTTTATGTCTTTTCTTATTATGCTTTAATTTCCTGTATGAGGCAGAGAAAAATAAGTTATTTCCAATACAAACAGTTTTTCTGTCAAAAATTTCGAACTCTCATAATTTCAATTCAAAATTTTCATAATTATTTTTTATTTAACATAAAAATTTTTGTTTGCTTTCTGAATTTATACTTGTATCTGTTTAAAGTAAATTTCCAATGTTGATTAAAATTAGATAAGATCAGAAAATAATTTCTATTTTGTAACTTAATAAGCTTAATTTTTTTTTAATTTCGAAAAATTTTTCAATTATGTAAATAAAATTTCATAGTTAAACGGTAAATACTTTGTGAAGAATTGTAATGTGGGAGGATTAATCAATTACAAAGAAATTTTTTTCTAAAGTTTGCTTAGTAAAATATTCCAATTAATTTTTTTAAAAATTCATCATTTAAATTTTTTCCTATAATTGAATATTAATGAAATAATCAATAGTATCTTTTCTTATAAAAGACGTTTATATTTTTATGAAGTAGATAAATTAGCGTTTTCTGGAATAGAAATAGCATTAATTCACATATCTTATTTTAATTTTACGAATCTTAAGCAATTTATGGATAAATAAAGTATCCTTTCAATTAAACTGTTTTAATATTGCTTAAGTCGATGTGATTATTCTATGTTAGGGTAAATTTTATAGTTGCATAAAAATGCATAAAATATCAAAAAATACAAAAATAGTTTTCTAAAAAATCCAAATTTTATAATATTTCAATGCAGAATATTGAGTAAAGTAATATTTAATACAAAATAAAAGAACCAAAAAATATATATTTTATTTACACTGTTAACCATATAAATTGAAAAATTAAGAAAGACAAGGGATATCAAAATATATTTATGGAAAAATTTATTTTGTATATTAACATGTTGACTAAGTATCAAATGATTAAATTTATAGACTTCTGTGAAATGTGATCCCTGCCAAAATCAGTAGACAGAGTAGCCGCAATTGTTGGAGATCACCACTACCACATGCCTCGTCATTAATTCAAAGAGATTTTTTATGTGTTCTTGGGGTACAGCAGACCAAGAAGCTTTCACATATTGCCACATTTGATCTGGCGTGGAAGCTGGGGACATAATCTGCGTCAATTGTTGAGTAACCATGAACCACATGCTTTCTATCTTCGAAAGATCCAGAGAGCATGCCAGCTAGACAAGCAATTAAATCTGATGATTGCCGAAGAGCACTTTTATAATGCGTGCTACATGTGATCGCGCATTATCCCTCTGAAATAAGGCTGAGGGCAAGCTCTGAATGTAAGGAAGAACAATTGGCTCTAACAACTCGGAGATGTAGCTCTGGCTGTTTAAAGTACCGGAAATGTGTACTGGAAAGTGGGAAAGTGATATTCAATACAGCACTATACCATAATACTCGCTGAGGACCAGTGAAGAGGTGGATAATGCAACAATTCAGCATAATCTCTCCATGGTGTCTCCACACTCGAATGCGATCACCGCGTTGTTGATGACAGAAGCATGACTCATCAGTAAAGACATTTTCTTCCCATTCTGCCGTCCACATCATTTTTTCATCGCATCATTGGAAGCAGAGTCATCTATGGTTCTGTGTCAAAGATAAACGAAGCAATGGATGTCTTGAGGACAGACTGCTGTAAGCGGCATCGAATGATACGCGCAGATACTGTATGATGCATAACAGACAAAATGTGCTGTACTATTGTACTCGTGATGTATTTGAGTGATCCATCACTACTATGTGCACAATTTGCCTTTCATCACGTGAAGTAAGTAGATAAGGTAGATGCGATAGAACACGTCAGTCCATCGTACCCTTCTGCATCCAACGATTACATATTCGCATTACAGTTGTTTGGTTTGGTCCAACACGACTACCGATTTCCCTGAAAAATGATCCACAATCTCTGTGGGCCACTATCCTTCCTCTGTCGAAATCAGATACTTGATCGAAATTGATCACTTTTTTTCTGCAAAGCATAATTGATCGTTAAAAAAAAATTCAATTGCTGAACTTGAAATCGTTGGAATCTCTAAATAGTAAATAGTGTTTTGAAACGGTACCACAGGCATGTTTGATGTGCGTCTGCGCTCAAATTCTAATCATTTGCATATCTCAGCATATGCATGTTGTAAATTTCATGTTGTTTGCATGCTTCTATTAGGGCGTTGCATTTACTGTGACCAGAAGTATATTTTCAAAGCAAAGGTGTAATTCAATGAACTTGACTAAATTTAGTATATGAAATGTTAAAGAAATATTCATTAGTTTTGTTGGATTAAGGTAATTATTTATTTCGCATTGCACTGTCTGTGGACGGCCAATGACGGGGGAACATTTAGACGAAATCGAAGCACTTACAAATTTATCTTGTAGATATCAGCGCTATTGGTAATTAAGAAGTTTAATGCTCTTATAGTCAATGAAATTGGTATTTGGCAAATAAAATATTCTGTAAAAAAATTATCAAATTTTAAAAATGTCAAGAAATTCTGAGTTTCAAAATAAATATAAAATATAAACATATTTGGATTTGGATTGTTGATAATTTTGAATGCAATAGTAATATATATATATATATATATATATATATATATATATATATATATATA
>JAPDSC010086915.1:0-65598 GCA_026290005.1 Latrodectus geometricus | reverse complement strand
TATATATATATATATATATATATATATATATATATATATATATATATGTGGTGTGAAACACTTCTGCTCGGAAGTTGTTGGCAACAGCAGCTAGAAAAACTTGCTATCTGAAGATTGGCAACACCAGTCTCCTCGGAATCATATCGCACGAGGAACAACAGAGCAGTTCACGTTTTCCCCGACGATGTGAGCGGATGAGTTCACAAAACCAGTTCTCTCCCAAAGATTTTGTACTCGCGACGTTTTTTGGCATTTCTTAAAATTTAATAATAAAATTTAGTTAAGTTTCAATATATGGTGTGCATAGATATTATTTAATAACCGATACACATACACCATATTTGGTGACCGACATGTGAACACGAATTCTTCAAGCCTTACTTGGATTTGGAAGTAACAGCACCACGTGGGACTTTGATAATTTCGCCGACCGCGAATTCCATTTGGATTAATATGTACAGTTCCATGTGATCTCATCAGCAAATGTCAGTGCCGCGTGCGCGAGTGGTAATCATTCATAACTTCTAGGATGCAGGTAGGATCTTTCTATAATTTTCTTAAACGTTGTGTTATGTACTTTTAGTTATACACTGGGGTCAGTTTCTTGGAAAAATTGTGTATATATTTTAAAGCGAAGTTTTTTTCATTTAAATTATTATTGGTACATAATTTCCCCCATGAGCTATATTCCGTTAACTACTCTTCAATTTTATCAATCCTTTTCGCATCGTGCTGAGTTTTCTTATTTGATTTACCATATTGTATTATATTAATATTCATTACTTCTTTTATATTTCATAACTAACATTTTTATGTTTATTTCTCACTTATATCTTGGTAATCGAAACTATACGCATTTCCCTATTATTGATTTGTAAACTTTGTAATTATTCTCCTACTAAAGTTTGACCATGCCTTTATCTGATGATTTTTCGGTTACTCAAAATTCTCCCTCCGAAGACACACCTTCGCAGGTTGCACACGTTTCGGTAAAAATACCACCTTTCTGGAAAACTAACCCTTCCCTGTGGTTTATTAGGTTGGAATCGCAGTTTTTTCTGGCGAATATAACGTCCGATCTTACAAAATTCAATCATGTTGTCTCCTGCTTAGATCCCGATGTACTAAATTCGGTACATGACATTTTAGAGAAACCACCTCCGACCGAAAAATACGATACCTTAAAAAAACGCTTGATTTCTGTTCATTCTGAAAGTGAAGAATCTAGAATTCGAACCTTATTGCAGGGAGTAGAACTCGGTGATCAAAGACCCTCCCAATTACTAAATCGCATGCGTTCGTTAGCTGGTGATACCGTAGGTGAATCGCTTTTACGCTCGTTATGGCTCACGAGGCTGCCTTATAACACACAGACTATTTTAGCCGCTTTCAGCGAAGATGATTTGAATAAAATAGCCGCTGTTGCTGACAAGATAAGCGATCTAGCTATCCCTTCTTATGTAAATTCTATCACCCCTAACTCTCAAGATTCTGTCACGGCTCGCTTAGAACTCCAGGTAGCGCATTTAACTCAACAAGTTAGTGAATTAAGCACCGCCCTGGAACGCAGTTCCCGTAGCCCTAGGCGCAATTTCCGACGATCATTTCAACGCTGCAGATCTCACGATAGTTCCCGCTCTCGCACTTACTTCAGTCACTACAAGGAATGTACGAATGACCTTTGTTTTTACCATGTCAATTTCGGCGATAAAGCTCTAAAGTGCCAAGCTCCATGTTCTTTTCGTCAGTCGGGAAACTAAACGGGCGATCGCTCACTGGCCAATCTAGCGACCGCCAGGTGAATCGTATTCTTTTGGCCGACCCGTCTTCAAAACTAAAGTTTCTAATTGACACAGGAACCGACGTATCTGTTTTGCCAAAAAAATATGCTCCAAAAACCACACCCTCTGAAAATTTAGCCTTATATGCAGCAAATGGCACTAAAATTTCTACTTTTGGTAACAAACGCCTCATTATTGATTTAAATCTCCGCCGACAATTTTCGTGGTTATTCGTCATTGCTGACGTAAACCAACCAATTATAGGTGTTGATTTTCTTAAACATTTTGAGTTACTTGTCGATGTTAAAAATAACCGTCTGATCGACTCTCGGACATCTCTCTCTTCAAACGGTATATCTTTCAAAAAATTTTCCCTAGATTCTAACATATCCGTACTTATCGGTGATTCTAAATTTGAAAAATTTCTCGCTGAGTATCCTGAGCTTACAAACCCTTCTTTATTAACAAATGACCTTAAAACTCATGAAATTTTCCATCACATTGAAACTAAGGGACCCCCTGTATTTTCCAAACCTCGCCGTTTGGCTCCAGAATTACTCAAAGCAGCGCGTTTAGAGTTTGAACACCTAATGTCTCAGGGAATTATTCGACCGTCCAAAAGCCCCTTGGCCAGTCCCCTCCACATGGTCCGCAAATCTAACGGTGATTGGCGCCCTTGTGGCGACTATCGTCGCTTGAACGCTGTGACAACTCCTGACAGGTATCCTGTACCCCATATTCAGGATTGTACACTGGCTTTTTTCGGCAAAAATATTTTTTCTACCCTCGACCTGGCAAGAGCGTATCACCAAATTCCCGTCAATCCTGAGGACGTACCGAAAACTGCTGTAACCACCCCATTCGGTTTGTTCGAATACCTTAAAATGCCATTTGGACTTCGTAACGCCGGTCAAACTTTCCAAAGATTCATACATCAAATGCTTTATGGATTGGATTTTTGCGTTCCCTATTTCGATGATCTTCTTATAGCTTCGGCAACCGAAGACGAACATATTAAACACCTTCGCATCATTTTTGATAAACTCCGCGAATACGGACTAAAATTAAACCCCTCTAAATGTGTTCTTGGAAAAACATCAGTCGCATTTCTTGGTTGCTTAATAACACCCTCTGGAGTAAGCCCTCTGCCCGAAAAGTCAGCAGTAATTTCTAACTTCCCTAAGCCTGAAACACTGTCTGACCTTAAAAGATTTTTAGCTATGTTAAATTTTTTTCGTCGTTTCTTGCCTAAAGCCGCAGCTATTCAAGCCCCACTTCATTCACTTCTAAAAAATTCTAAAAAGAATGACAAACGACCTGTTCTTTGGACAGATGAAACAACAGCCGCGTTTGAAAAATGCAAAAGCGATTTAATGAATGCAGTCACCCTTGGTTTCCGTTCCCCTGATCAGCAGCTATCATTAATGGTAGATGCTTCCGATATCGCCTTAGGAGCAGTATTG
This sequence comes from Latrodectus geometricus, assembly GCA_026290005.1. NCBI lineage: Eukaryota > Metazoa > Arthropoda > Arachnida > Araneae > Theridiidae > Latrodectus > Latrodectus geometricus. The sequence continues at coordinate 62,354 of JAPDSC010086915.1, read as the reverse complement.
CACTCCCAAAGTACCAATGGCTTACAACCTTTAGCTTTTTACTCCAACTGACACCAGCTGAAAACCAAGTACAGCACATATGATAGAGAATTATTGGCTATCTATTCTGCTGTAAAACATTTTCTGCACGACCTTGAGGGACAAATGTTTACTATATTTACTGATCATCGTCCACTTACATTTTTGTTTCAAAAGAATTCAAATTCTCCATATGAATTTTATTGCTCAATTTAGCACTGACATTCAACACGTGTCTGGATCAAACAACCCAGTTGCTGACGCCTTATCAAGAATTTTCACCATTAATAGTAATAACGCCACCGATTTCTCACGTTTAGCTGAAATCCAGGAAAATAATGCAGAACTCAAGTAATTACTATCAACTGTAGGTAGTTCTTTAAAGCTACAGAAGATGGAACTGTCCCCAGGACTTAAACTATTTTGCGATGTAACCAATGATCGAATCCGTCCTTTCGTTCCCTCTCCACTTCGAAAAACTCTGTTTGACTCCCTACATGGACTTTCCCACCCCGGAGTACGAGCAACTAAAAGACTGATTCTCTCTCGTTTCGTCTGGCCTTCAATTTCAAAAGACTGTGTTGCATGGACTCGCGCATGCATTGATTGCCAGAAGTCAAAAGTTTCCAGGCACAACCGTAGCCCTTTGCAAGCCTTTGCTGTCCCCTTACAATGCTTTCAACATGTGCACCTGGACATTGTCGGACCTTTACCCCCGTCGGAAGGATATTCTTATCTTTTAACAATAATCGACAGATTCTCTCGCTGGCCGGAAGCTATTCCAATAAGTGACATTTCCGCAGAAACCATCGCCCGAACTTTTGTTGCCCATTGGATCGCAAGATTTGGAATACCTGCCACCATAACAACCGATCAAGGTCGTCAGTTCCAGTCGAACTTATTCATGAATCTCAACAAAATCCTTGGCATTCACCGAATTCGCACAACTCCATACAACCCTGCCGGGAACGGATTAATTGAAAGGTTTCACCGATCATTAAAACAATCATTAATGTGCCACAATGACGTCCAGTGGCATTCAAGCCTGCCCATTACGTTGCTAGGTCTTCGATCAGCCTACAAGGAAAACCTTGGCGGGACCTGCGCCGAGATGCTTTATGGTACAACAATTCGGCTGCCTGCAGATTTCTTACAGCCAACAAGTGTCTCTACTTCCCTGGATCCAGCTTCCTTCTTACAAAAGCTGTCCGAGTCTATGAGAAATGTTGCACCAGTGGCCACTTCAGCTCATACCAATCCCAAGTATTTCGTATGTGTGAACTATTGAATAAAAGCATGTTTTTCAAACCCTTACATTAACAACTAAAATATTTAGCCTCGAAAATCAGCAAAAATTCGTTATTGTAATAATGTACAATAGAAAATAGCTATGATTTTAGGAAAATTCGAATTCAATTTAAATTGCAAACAAGATCCTCATATCTATTGAAAAAAAGCAATGTAATTTATTCGATGTTTGTGTTTTCATCTTGTAATTTATCTAGTTTTTAGTAATAACTAATAAATTATTTTCGGTTAATAGCTAATGATAAATAAATTAGATATTTATAATACGCAGGTTTTTTATAATTTCTTCACTTTGAATTTCTTTCTCAGAATGTATTTTATTATAAATCTTTAGAATATATGGTTTATAATTAATCTTTTCTTTACACATTTTTAAAATAAGGTTAAAATATCGTTTATTTTTTAATTTTCAATTATAAATAAATTTACAAAATTCGTATAATATTATTTAAAGATATATACCTCAAAGAAAAATGGTAATTGAATCTTTTTCAAGATTACCCCACTAACTTTTGTTACTGCTGTACCTGACACAGTTACTTCCATTAGAGTAGAGTGTAAATGCACATGCTTCAGGATGGCTGGACCCACATTTACTTTGCAACTGAAAGTACCGGGGATTTAAAAAAATTACTGACTAAAAGTTGTTACATTAAAATACCTATTATAAAATACCAGTTACACGTGTGTTATTTTTTATTTCCAGGTCTTACAGAATTTATTTAGATTATGACAGGAATGTATTTTCGTTTTCTTACATGCAATGATTTGAATTTGTTATAATACTCTTTTATACAAATTCAAAGAATATAATGCAGAGAAGGCATATACATGTGCATATATATATATGAATGTATAGTGTTACAAAAATATCTCTAAGTATTTAAATATAAAAGCGATACAAACTTTCTGCAACCATTATGGGCTTAATATTTACAAGGCAAAATGCTCGTGTCGAAGAATTGGATGCTACATCAAACAATGCTTATCGGTATCCGAATAAACAAGGTAAGTTTGATGTAGAGAAAATATATTCAGATCAAGCTTTCAAAACTTTTTGCGTTTTTAGTGTCAAAAACACTTAGAATTATATTTAATTTCAATTTTGTCGTAGAATTTCTACCAGTTGTATTAATGAAGAAATTTATTTGGTATTGATTATTTCTTATGCCTTGCACCCTATTGATATGCGGGAAAAACTACTTAGGTACCTCATTGTTATTTTTGCTGCATATTTATGTAAGCAGTGAAAATGCATGAACAATGAGTGTTAAAGCATGAACAATGAGTGTTAAATCATTCAATTATTGCATAAAAAAAATTATGTGCATGGTTCTAATTGACAGAACCAAATTCTAGGATCATCTGAAAATTATGAAGTTGATATGTTTGGAATTTTAATGAATTTGTTACCGGATTTTTTTAATTTGATAGATAATTTGACTTCCGTTTAGAGTGCTTCCAAAGTTTGATTTTTCTGTATTATTTGATGCAATGCAGTTTCAAAATTTATTGGCACAGTGTTTTTTATTTTATTGTAAATAATGATTTTACAAATTTATATTATTCCCCAGAATAAAGGGTATTCTAAAGTTCAGTCTAAGTCCGATGCAACCTCTTTGTGTTGACGATGTCAATGAATCATTGAGGGGCCTACAAATCCTTACAATATCAGTTTATGCAGGAGTTTTAGAGGGCAGTCTGATAGTATAATAGCCTTTGAAAAATTTTCAAACCGACACTGAAACTATGTCAAAGTGATTTGAATAGTTGATATCTCTACATAAAAAACTGTTTTATACTTTCCCACAGGAGCATAGAATGTGAAGAGACTACAAAAAAATGCCAGAACCAGCATTGATACTGTCAGTCATTATTGAATCATCTGTAAAGACTCATCTTTTGCATACAATTCATGTATAATCTCCATGTCTATAGCTATTTTAGAATAAGGTCATCTGCTTCTTTCTTTCATACCTCACTTGATAAGTCTATTATGACTTTGTACTTCCTTCTTTCAGTTGGACTTTGTGACTTGGCGAGATTTTTCTAGTCTCAATTCTATCCTAATCGCTTTTTCATTTCAAATCACTGCAAACTAAAATTAAAAATTTTTTAAAAAAAATTTCAATATAAAATCATTAAATTATCCACTTTAAAAGCTTAATTGTGATCAAATCATAGCAAATTACTAATCAAATGCTTGAAGAGTTGCTAAGACACAAAACAAAATTCAGCATTTACACAATCATGTTATGTCATATAAATGCAAAAAAATATTCTGACAGGATAAGCCAGTTCAATGCATTTTATTGCTTATACAGGACAACAGAAATAACCCCCAAAAATTTATGAATTTTGAAATGGCAGTACATAGACATAACTACTGAATATTGCCAAATCAAATCACAGAATTTGGGTAAAATCCTATTTTAGCCCACCACTTGGCGACAGCTGAAAAAATGGCGACAAATACTTTGTCACCAACTAAAATGACGTTATATCATGTGATTAGGCGATTAGAATATTTTATTTTATTAAGATATTTTTTTAGTTATTTTTCCAGTTTGAAAGTTGAGACTTCGAACTTTCACGTATTTATTTTTACTCACATTTTTATGTAGTTTCAATCAATTTTGGATTTTAATATCATAACTTCTAATATTTCTAATTGTTTGAATATTTTAATGTTTGAATTCATTTAAGTATTTCGTTTAAATTAATCATTCAGTACAGCCATATCAATAATGTGAATAACATTTTTTTTTGCAAAATCTTTACTTAACTGCATGTTTGCGCACACACCTTAAAAAATCTTTTTTAATGCTGCCGGGCAGGGGTCAAGAACCGGGCAATAAAGCTACATGTCTAATGAGAATACTAATGTCAGTTTTGAATAGTAATTATTTTATGATGCTTATTTCAACTTTGTAAATACACAAATCTTAAGTTTTTTTCTACCTTTTTATGGTCAATAATTTAAATAATAAAAGTATTTACTTTATTTCTTTTTCTTGACATCTCTCCATTCAGGTCCATAAACATCTTTTAGGAATACAGAAAATGCATTGTCATTCATGGAATGATCAGTGGCCCTACGTCACATGTACTCCCCTAGGTATGAATCAAATACATTCTTAACGTGGTTAGAATGGTTCTGTAAATGTCTTTTTATCGCTGACCATTTTCCCTCTATTGAGTTAGCAATATAAAATTCAGCAGTATATTCGCTCATAATATTAGATTATGGTTCAAAATAAAAACAACAGATCATAAGGAAATGTATTCTTTTAAAAAGAATACAAGTCCTATTATATTTTAAAAGCGAGCAATAAGGTAAAGTATAACAATTTTTCGACTGCAGATTGTTTTTAAAAAGTAGTAATAGTTGCCATAAAATGGCAACGAATAAAAGGCAGTTCGAAAATTGTCATATTAAAGACCTTTGAATAGGCACTTATTAAAGAAACCAGTTTGGCATCGTAAACTGTTGATTTGGTTCCGGATTTCATTCTTGATGATGGGATGGGCCCAAATAAAATTCAATCTTCTAGATTATTTCACACCACAATTCACTGATGTCAATACGATCCTTCAAAGATCATATTCAATTGATAATTGAGCTTAATTCCCTATCCAGGTAGGGAAGATGTGTGCCTTATTCTCTTTTTGGAGATTATTGTGGCTCAGTTGCCTCATGTCAGCAAACATCACTAATGTCAAATCTACCATGTTACGTATGCAAGGTTTTAGTCAAAAAATATTTCACCAGTAAAAGCACTGTGCTCTGAATTAACTTTACATTTTTCAGTAGCAATTTTAGGACCAAAATATTTTATAAAGATCCAAACAAGCCCTAGTTACCTTATACTTTTTATAATTTCACCACTATTCATAATGATGCTATATCTCAACATTCTTTCCATATGCAATCCAGAATATTAGAGTTTGCAATTTAAATGTGTAGTCACTACATGAGAGGTCACTTATATTGGATTCCCAGATGCCTGCTTCCTGAAAAAGAGATTATATATAGCTATTACAAATAAAGAATTTTTGCTTCAAACACGTTACTGATTGAAAGCTGTCTATTTCCACTGATATATGTTTTGTAGAACAAAAATAGAATAAAAAAATTATCAATCCTTTGAAAAAAGGGGGAAAAAAATCTAAAAAGTAAATAAGAGATATTTGAAGGTATAAAAAGCTGATGAGAAAAGATTTATTATTGATTATTTTACCTCAAAAATTTTAACTATTCTCATCTATATTTTAATACAGAATGTTCTCGAAACATTAAATATCTTTTATTTTTTATAAGAGCAAACATAAACATTGATACATATTTTATAAGCATTGTATTTTTCAAGTGAATTTTTTAATTCATTAGATCATTTGTTGGAATCTCCCTATTGGAGCTTACCCCAAGATCGTTCAATCCCATAGAACTCGGGGATTTTTATTTTCTGTTTATTCAGCTCTTTATCCTTTCCATTCCTTGATAACAAGCATGGAAACTCCCCATAAACAGCTGTAGTTATTCTGTTTGCTTCTTGCTTATCACTGTAGTCAAAATCTCCACTACGGCTATCACCATGGTAAGTAACATGGCTGAAAACTCTTGAAGTTGGGGGCTACTATCTCTTGTAGAGCATTGTGGTGAGCAGTGATGTTGAGATTGAATATTTATAAATATTTTATAGGTTTTATGTCTCTTGTTGAAGTCAAATATATTATTAAGTCATATGAGTTAGTAATGACATATATGTTAGTAAGCACTTCTAATACTTTTCATGCAATATCACCTTTTTCAATTTATTTCTCACATCTATTGGTAAGGTGAAAAATGTCAGAAAATTTTAATCTGGGATCTTCTAGTTGACTTGAAATAAACTTTGATAATCAGTAGTTTAAAAAATTTGGGTTCATTTCCAGTAGAAACATCATTTTATAAAATTTTAAATGTCTATCATGATAAACTTTCCAACTCAGACTTCATAAATGTTGTAGGAAAATTTCATGATCAAAATATCTGTCCTGTGCATTACTTATTAATATGACAGTATATTTATTCCGACCCATCATGTTTTAACTTTTCTGAAACTAATGCTACAAAAATCGGTAAAAGCCTGTTTCTTTCCAAAGTTTGGTTACAAAGATTAGGAATGTATGGATATAGTTTCAAACTATATCCATACATTCTTAACCCTCTTGTGTGTTTTCAACACCAGAAATGTAATCATTCTCAACAGGTATGTTGGACTAGTTACTTCTATGTAGAAAATGTGCGAAATAAGATAAAACAATATTATAATATTTTCTTGAAGTAAGACAAATAGTGAAAACAGAAAACCAAAAACTGTTTCCTGCTCTTCTACTTTACAAATGCAATCTAAAATAGACAATCATGCTGTAGAGAAAAGTAGCTTATCTGTTTTCATATTGCTTTTAACACTGTCATTTAAATATGTTTCTAGACATTTTTCTACCAATAGCCTTAAAAAAATCTATATAATCAACTCCTAATGAATCTAAGATTGACATTATGTATTACAATATTGTAAAAACTAAAAATCTAAAATCTCATAAAAATAACTCAAAAAAAAATTTCGGCGAATAGTCTAAAATATGTACTGCTGATGATATGGGTGTTACATAAAATAAAAAATACACAGCATGATTAAAAATATAGTAAATTTTACAGAAAAAAAGCATTTATTATGAAAAAAAAAATCTGTCTGGATCCACCTCATCGCAAAGTGCGATAAATTTGAGATGATAGCTCAAGATTGACCGAGAGTGATAATTTCAAGAAGATTCCTGTAAAACTTATCGATATTTTTCTTCTGACTTTTAAAACAATGTTAGACATATTAAAAAAAATATATATTTGCTTCGTTAATATTTAAATGAAAGAGAAATGGATTATTTACACACAAATTGCGTATGTAATATGTATTACATACACAATTTGTAAATAATCAATCTCGTGTACATTTTTCTTTTATACCGCACGTCTTTGTTTTTCATTTCGCATTAACACGTTTCTCATTTTTTATTTATTTGCTTTCGCTATAGCTTTTAATAAATTCTGCTGTGTAACTTAAGAGTTTTCGCTTCCATGTGATGATATACGAATTTAAATGTTTTCAAAATAAAACAGCTCATGTCAAGACAAGACAAATTGCGAAATGGCATTAGCGATATGCAACTTTAATATCTTTATGAGGAACCGAATTCTTTTTGAATATAATTGGACAAAGTTGATTATAGATTAAATGATTCAAGTATGTTTTGGTACCACCTTTTATTTATTTTAGGAAATATAAACAGTGTTTCTTTCAAAACTTTCTTGTAAGCTTTTCTAATGAAGAATGCTCTTTACCAGATAATCCGCAGCAGTGTATAACACGCACAACGAAATTCGGAACTTTTTTAACACTTAATCCACGGATTACATAGAGGAAAATATGGTATATGTTATAATTCTGTAAAGTTGTCTAATTTGTAATTTATATTTTTGAAAGTCATTTTCAAAATTGGGGTTTTTCCTTTTATTTGAAACATGAGCACATTTAATAATTAGATGAGTACTTTTACCTTATGTATTATTCTATTTAATGAGTTATTTCATATATCAGATGTGTAATTTATTAAGCATTGTGTAGAAGTATTTGAGGTATATAGATGTTTCTTGTTGAATTTTGTTGTCCAATTTATTAAAACTAAATTAATAGTTTAAAGATTAATTCTTTAAGGTTTGCAATAATGCCTTGTCAATTAGACAGTAAGTTATCATAAAAATGTATATTATATTATTGATTTAGTTTTATTTCCTGATATTGTTCTTATGCTACATAGCATTACAAACACAAATGATGTTTTCTTTAAGGTAAGTGTTATTGCCTTGTTAATTAGAACTCTATCATAAAAATTTATGTTATTGATTTAACTTTATGCTTTATTGGTCTATTGTTCTCAAATTCTAGATAGCATTATGATGGTTGTTTTTGAAGGTTCCAGTTTTAATTAACTAATTAGTAGTTGCACCAATTAACTAATTAGTTAATTAAAACTGGAGTTTTTGTAAAAAAATTGTTCTTTACGTTATTGATTTAGCTTTTGTTATTGATTAGGATGTTCTTTTGTATAATATTGCATTATTTGGTTGTTTTTGTTAGGTGGACGTCATTGCCAGATTAATTAGAAATACAAGTTTAAATTATGTTATTTAAGTTACTGATTTAGATTTATAGCACAGTTGTTAATTTCTGCTTGCTTTTGTTATATATTGTGTATTTTTAAAATTACTTATTATTAATTGTAAGAATTACTTCAAATTAAGTGAATTTAAATATTTTTATGATTGATGGAAAGAAAATAGTTAAAATAATATGTATTTTTTATTGATTGAATACAAATATTAGTATTGGTTTTTAAATTACTTTTTTTATTATTTTTTATATATATGATCTTTGAAAAGTATGTGAAATTAAGTTTCTAGACTTTAATTTTATAATGTTTCTGCAAAAAGGTAATATAAAGAAATTTTCAAAATTTCATTATTAAAAATAAAAGTAATGCTACATTGGAATATTCCAATTTGGAGATTAAACTCAATCACAGGATTTTGAAATTATAGAATATTGCGCGGAATGTCATAATTTAGCTTGGCGAGATAACTGTGCTGCTTTTGGTGTGGAAATCACTCCCAACCCAATACTAGTTCATAGGATTTTATCATATTTTTAATTCCATGGAACTGTTGTGATTCTCATTGTAAAATTTGCCACATAAAAGAAAACTTGATCCATGAAGTGCATCCAGACTGCATTGTATTGCAAGAGATTTATTTACTAGCGATAATTAAAATTCATTGCTACAATCATGTTAGGAAAGACAATGAAAATGAATCTGATTAAGCATTGGGATGCATTGCTCTCTTAATTTCTTATTTATTCTTGTCGGTTATCATTTTACATACAAATTTTCCAACAGTTGCAGTTAGACTTGTGGTATCTAATTTATTAACCATTTGCACACTACTTACCACTGAATACAAGTGTAGATGACACTTTGACTGGCTAGTATAGAATTACATGCTCTTTTTCCATTATCCAGGACTTCAATCGCCATAGCTAATAAGCTATAGCGATTGAAGTCCCTAATAATGGAAAATAGCTAATAATGGACCGTATGGAATAATGGATCTAATAATGGATCATAGCTGATAAGCTATGGCTATAAGAGTGCAAATCCTTATGGCTAACAAATTGAGAAATTCATTTATTCTGTCAATTTTTTTTGCTTATTCAATAATGGTTAGTAATAAAGAAAAAGACTTTTCATCAACGAAGTAAAACTTTGTTGATAATTTGATTAAAATACACATTTCAAGATGTGTGCAATTTGCACTTAAATCAAAGTGTAGAATTGCAAATCCAAGATGCTTAAAGTTCAAGTGCTAGGTACAAAAACACTAAGTCTCATACTATGCTTACCCTCTCTTGCTTTTTACTTTAATTTTAGGGTTGGACTTAACTTATGTGACAGTGACCATTTCCAAATTTTTTTAGATTTTTGAACCCCTCAGGGGGTTTACTTTAAGTAAACACAGGTGTCAAAATCCTGAGGTACCCCAGTGATCTATCTTCTTCATTCTTTTCTTCTCTCCCCTTCTTCTTTTTCTTCCTCTTACAATAGTGATACAAATTCTCGCGATCATCAGATAGGGCAGTTTTTTCTGATAACAGCCTCTGTCTGATAAATACTGAAGAGAAAACATATTTTCACATTCCCACAAGTTTCATTCACTCGATCTCTCTATTTGTTCTCTCTCACTTTTGCTGTTGTTAAAATTAACAATAGGAAATGATCTGCATAACAGCCATCATTTCCCCCTCGTCATCTCCCATACTGGAGGTAGTGTGCAGCAACGTGTACCTACTTATGCGTACAGTCGGGCAGATTGGACGCAGTTTATACAATTGGCAGTTATTGACAATACAATGGTCATGATTTGAAACATAAATGATGCTGTTTAAAGAGTTACTGAAACAATTATATGTGCTGCTGATATTACAATTCCTAAAAGTTCCTCCAAAACACACAGGCGGTGCAAACCATGGTGGAATGCAGAATGCCCAATTACTTACAAGAAACAGGAAGTTATGGGGGTTACTTCGGAGGTACTCCACAACGAAGAATTTAATCGTCTTTAAGAGAGCAAAAGCTTTAGCTCGCAGAGCTTGTCGTCAAAGTCAGAAGGAATCTTGGTCTCGCTATCTTTCTTCTATTACATCTTCTACATCCAGTAAGCAGTTGTGGAAAAGAGTGAAGGCAGCCAATGGTATTTATAAGGAATTCTCTATCCCTGTATTAAAAACCGGAGCTGCTGTACACTCTTCTCCTCAGGAAATCGCTAATGTCCTTGGTGAAACTTTTGCTAATGTCTCAAGCACTGACTCTTATAGCCCTACTTTTGTGAGGACTAAAAGCCATGCTAAGCGAACCACAATTCGTTTCAATCAGGGACCAGCATTACCATACAACTGCGAATTTCGGATGTCAGAATTAAAGAAAGCATTACAGCAGGCCACTAATACCAGTCCGGGACCTTATGGAATCAGCTATTACATGCTTCAACACTTAAGTCCAGACTCCCTGTTGAACTTACTACTTTTGTTCAATAGGATCTGGACTGAAAATGAATTTGCATCCCTTTAGAGAGAAGCAATAGTGATTCTGATCCTAAAGACTGGTAAAGATCCTTCTAATCCTTTGATTTATCGACCTATAGCTCTTAAGAGTTGCCTATGTAAGACTCTCGAACATATGGTCAGTGCCCGTCTCGTGAAACGCTCAGTCAGCTTCAGAGCTGACTGGTTCAAATTTCCTGTTATAGGCAATAATCACTATTGAAATGATTTAAAATGAAAAATAAAACAGTCAACTTGATTATTAAAGACAATATTGCAATTTCAGATGCTAGTATTCCTGAATTGAGATAAAGCTTCCTAAAGAATAGGAAATGGTAGTGGAATAAATATTGTGTTGATACGTATCATAGCTGAAGAAAAGCCTAGAATGTTTACCAGCAATATCTCAGTTTGTCAAATAAAATTTTTTTAAGAGCTAAAGTATTCCTTGTCAAAAAAGTGAATGAGAGTGTTTTATTAAATTTTTATCCAGTATTAACTCTTCTTTTATAGCAAAAAATAGAGGATAGTGTTAGAAAAACATGTAGTATATATCGTGTGTGCATAAAAAATTATAGCAAGAACATTTACCATTTCTGAAGTCTATAATACTTCAGAAAAGCAAATGTTCTTGCTGAAGCTTCTACCTTTATTTTCTCTCCAAATAATTATAATGAACCTTCTCTTTTAAAATGAAACTACTTAATGTTGATTTTCTTTTATATCTATAAAATATATGACTATACCAGGTTATATGGTTTCTCTTAAAATATCTCTTCAACCTTGGTTTTAGAAGAAATTTACCTATGTTTATCCAAAAAGTTTTAAAGCGTAGATTCTTAGAGTATGATTAGGGAACTTATTATTACTGAATATCTTTTGTCAGAAAAAAGTTCTTCAGGAATCTGTTTTAAATTCTTTTATTTTAACTATTAATCCTGTTCATCAGTAATTCCAACTACAAAAGAATATTTACTGTTGAAAGGATTTATGAGTTTCATGCTATGCTAGAATTATAAAATTTCTTGGGACAGCTCCAGACAGTTATTAACAATATTGTTGAATAGTCAAATATTGGTGGATTTAACATTTCTGCACAAAATGGATATTTTATAAACATTTGACTTTCTATCTGTGCATTGTCAGCTTGTGATAAAAGTATTTTTGATTTTAAAATATTTTGAGAATTTTACTGAATACGTTTTTGGGAACAGACCATCTTTGCTTTGTGTCTACTGATGCATCATTTGATCTATGATAGATTATACAAATGTGTGGTGTATGGCTCTATTCAACTCTCTTTCTTAAAATGCTTTAATTATATTCATCAAGGCTTAAAGTTGTGTTTAAAAGCCTTTTAGAAATCTCCTATTCTCCTAGTCTAAATACAAAAGCTTTTGAACCATCACTATCATGTAGAAGAGGGAAATTGGTCTTATTTATTTTTATTTAATTCAAGGTCAAACATCCTTTATTGAGAAATCTTTAAATAGCAATAATAGCTTCTTCAAAGCTTACCCATCATGTATCCCTCATTTTGGAATGTTATTGCAAAATGAATTTCCAAATGCTTTTCATTATGTGAAGGTCCACAGAAATAATTCTTTTGATCTTCTTCCATAGAGGAAATACAGTATACCTCACATTAACTCTATTTGAAATTTTAGCGAGTTAAAACTTTGGTGTGATTTTAAGATCACTTTTTTACAAAATTTAATCAATATTGACAATTTGATCAGTCATAAGAACTAGTTTTATAGATGACTCAATGTCTTTAAGTGTCTTAAGCCATGTTGGATGTGCATTTCTTATTAAAGATCACTTTGTCAGTATAAACTTCTCTCTTATCACTGTATTCTCTTTCGAAACTACAGCTGTTTATTCTGGATTCAAATATATATATTCTTATAGAAGGAATTCAAAAATCCATTTTATACACTGATTCTGAGTCTTAGTTTGAAATTGCTCTACTGATAATCCATTTATTCAAGAAATCAAATATATTTATAGACAATTACATTTAGAAGGAGCTCATATTTTATGTTCTTGATTTCCATCCCATGTTGGGATCAGTAGAAATTAATTGGTAGACACTGCTGCAAAATCGGCATCAGAATTCCTAACTTGATTACTTATTTATACTGACATGAAATCTGCCATCACTCATTTGTGTAGTTAGTCATATTGAGAATTTTTAAAATTTAATCTCATTTTTAATGCTCCCATATATTTTTGTATATAATCTGCTGTGGGGTATTGTTTACAAGAGCTTTTTTCAAGTAAAAAGCGCTGCATTATTTGCAGTGGCCTATAATCTAGGGTAATTTTTCCCGTGATTAGTCAAAAATATATAATAAGTGGTGTCATAAAATAAAAAATACAGTTTGATTAAACATAAATTAAATTGTACAGAGAAAAACATTTGTTATGAAAAACTGTTTGGCTCTAATAGTAGTATTTAGTATAAATACTAATAGTAGTATTTATCTCATCAGTAAGTGGGATAAACTGATGTGATCATTAACCGACAAACAAAACCTTATAACCATTTGTTTTTATGGGCAAAAAATTGTGCAGAGTGGACTACTATTTATTTTCACTATAGGCAAACCATGCCTTATGTTTGATTCGAAGAAAAAAATTTTGACAGACCAAAAATACCAGCCTGAAATTGAGTAAACTCATCTATATCATGATTCAAAATTTAAATCATGATTTCGATTATTGAACTTACTATATTTGTTTAATAGAATCTAGACTGAAAATGCATTTTTTAATCTTTGGTAGAAAGCTATAGTGATACTAATACTGAAGCCTTAAATTAAGTATATTTGCTTTTAAATTAAAGCAATTTTTCTGAATAAAGCTATTTTATGTATAATAATACTGTTGTATTGAATTATAAGATTAATGTATGATGCTTTAAATATATGTTGTGGTACTTGAAGTTATTTTATATGTGTATTTAGGATTTTATGTTTGATGCTATAGGTTACCAGTATTTTGCTAGTCACTTTATAATGGGTGGTGAGCGTTTTGAAACTACTCAACCTGAAGCATATCTTTTTGGAGAAAATACAGATCTAAACTTTCTTGGGAAAAAACCTACTCCTGTAAGATTTCTGTTAATTCTTTGTTTTTATCATTTTTAAAACTGAAATTTTAAAATATGAAAGCTGCATATAAATAATTTTACAAAAGGAAATTGACATGTATTATTTAATTGAATTGTTCTTAAAGGTTGATATTTTGTTTTCCATTAGTAGATATTGTTTCCGAAAATGTAATGGATGTTGATCTATCTCACACTTTTTAAATTTTAAAAAGTATGAGATACTTAACTCATTCAATTTTAAAAATTTTTTGTTGCTTTAACAGGATTTTATCCAATTGCTAATTGATCAATACCATTATGATATTAATGTGCAAATTGCAACTAAAGTTAAGAATGATATCTTAATATACTGGTTCACATAAAAAATCACTGCAATGACATTTCTTTTGGGTTATATTGTCTTATTACCAAAAGAAATGTCCCAAGTACTCTTGTACATGGTTATAACAACTTTAAAGGGAACACAACAATAATGATGTTATAACTGAAATGTCATGATAAATAAAATTTGTTTGTGAAATGTTACACACAAATTATATAATGTAGTTCAATCAATAATGTACTTGTATAATGCAAGAACTTTTCTGTAAAATTAAAGCACTGTCATTAAATAAAATGCATAATCATGAGAAATATTTTAATTTTTGATTGCTTAAATTTTGGAGCTCCAGTATATTTTTTGTAAATTATTTTTAATATCAACATTTTTTTGCTTATTTTTTTCTTTGATTTTTAGTCTTTCATAAAATTGTAATACCATTTTTAAGGCATCAGTAGTAGTTGATAATATCCTGTGAGGGCTTCTATTGTCCTCATTGTCAGTTTTACTGACTTGGTATTGAACATATTTCTACTATTTTAGTTTTTATTAGTTTTGTGAATCTGCAAATTTTTATCCATAATTTGAAATCCACTGACATATTTATGAGGAGTTCTTAAATTTCAATGTCTAAATTTATTAATTCATTTTGTGGTTAAGTTATTTGAATCATCAGATTTTCTCACTTAAAAAATGAATCTTACAGATAAAAAACAATTTCTGGTAGTTTGCAAACTAAATTTATGCCATGGGTTACTTAAATAAATTACCTTCCAACTAAGTTACTTGCAATTTTTTTTTTTTTTTTTGCTCAACTGACTCTAAAACTTTGATTATAATTTATGTGTGATTCTGACATTTTAGGTTTTGGATGAGGCTTTTATCTATAGACTATTTGTAATACTATTTGGATGTAGAAACACAAATTTAATGTTTTGCAATGAATCAATATAAGGATGTGTTGGACACTTGTCTGATAGGAAAAGCATTTTCTTTTCTTTTAGTGAAGTATGTATAATCCAAGCATTACAATTCTAACTGAAATATCATGCAAGCGTTTTTATTTGCCAGATACTGAATTGGAATGAATTAATATTGTTAAAGCATTGTTTTAATTAATATTAGTATATTAGTATTGTTTTTATTAATATTTTAAAGCATCATTTTACTGTTTTTACCAATAATTGAATATATGCTTTCTAGTGCCATTCATATTTGTTCATATCAGACGTGAAGTGATCTTTAGAAAATTTTCTATTAATACATTTCCTTCATTTAAAGTTTACTCCATAGTAGGGGACGAAGAAAGATCAAGACGAATTGCAAAGGCATTGAATATTTCTTTATCTGCAGATCCTTCTCAGATTTTTGGTCAAACTAATGTTAGTCATTGATTAAAAATAGAATTATGTATTCAATTTTTTAAAATTTCAATCAAGAGAAAATCTTGGCTTGTATAACAAAGAATTTTTTTCTTATTAAGTTTGCACACTTTTTCTTTCAATATATGAATACTAGAAAATTCATTTTTTCTTCACAAATTGAAATATTTTGCTCTAAAATTGCTGACTAACAAATTTTAATTCCTTTTCTTTTTAGTAATAAATTTAATTCAGTATTTGCTCTTTCTTTTAAGATAAAACTTTACTTAATTTCTAAAAATGATTTTTAATTTTGTTTTGTAGTTTCCATATCCTGCTCCTCAACCAAATGAACCTACTAGAACATTACGTAGTTTAATAAATATAAGAAAAGAATCATTAAGATTTGTCAAGTAAGTATATTTTATTTTAAAACTTAAATACTTTTCTCTTGAAGATCATATATATACTTTTATTTACTATTTTTTTATAATTATTAAAACCTTTTTTCTTAAATTTTATAGGGCTCCAGAGTCATCAGAAGCTGATAAATCAACTGACAGCACAACTATGAATACATCTTACAATATTGAATTTACATTTGATTCAGATGTCAGATGTTCTATTACTATATATTATTTTTGCACTGAAGATATTACACCTACTGGTGTGATGTAAGATAATTATTAACCAAATTTGAATAATAATTTCATCTTTGATACTATTAATTCTGCATTTGTAATACATTTTCTCTTTTCTTTCTTTAAAAAAAAGGATTAAGATTAATATATTTTAATTGATATTAATCTTTACATTAATCCCATAATATAACATAATAAAATAATTTAATTCAGTTATTCTTTTGATTTCAATTATTCTTCCGATAATGCTGTGACTGAATATTATATATAACTTTACAACTATCACAAAAAGTGTCATTGAAATAATTTTAAGATTAATATATTTTAATGGGTAATTAGTTATAGTTTTAAGTAGTTATTTATAGTTTATAATTCTTTTAAGTATTTTTGAACAAAACTATGACTGAATATTGTATACAAATTTACAACTATCATAGAAAGTTCAATAGAATAGCTTAAATTTTAAATCATTTTTGAATTTATACTCAATCAGGAGTGTTAAAAAGAATTCATAACTATTCATTGGTGATTGATTTATAAATGAGAAGCTAATTTGTTTAATTCTTAAAAATATGTTAGGAATTAGTTTTAATTTTATTAAAAACTGTAAGAAATTAGCTATCAATTATTGTCACTTAGTAACTTCTTTCTGTTGTCCAGACTTCACAGCATTATTTTAGGAGCTGAAAGAGATGTCAGTATGATCTCTTGCTTCTTTTTCAAAGACAATAAATAACTGAACAAAAAAAGTGTTTAATATTCTGAAATTGAAACTGGAATGATGTTAAACTAAGATCTATATTAAGATAAGAATGCAATTGATAATGATAAAAAAAAAATCATGTAAAATGCTTTCCTCAGAATTCTAAAAGAATTGAATTTTACTGTTGATAATCAGAGATTTTAAATTTATTTGCTAATCGATTCACATTTTATTTTATAAGTTAAGAATTCTCTATGAAATATTAATGTTAATATCCTTTACAAACAATTAATTTTTCCTTTCTTGTAAGAAATAATTTTTGTTTTTGAAATTTATGATTCCTATAAAAATATTTGCATAATTTCTTTACTTAGTATCTTTAGATTATATTTAAATTATTTCATTTGATACTGTGAATTTTCACATATTAAAATGTGCAGATTAGTCTATTTTGTTTTTAAATTTGCAAAATGAATTTAAATGTTGTCACTAATTGTGCACATAAAATGTTGCCTGGTAATTACTTAAATCTTTTATTGGTATGTACATAGGTACCACATTTTTGTCCTGGGGATTGATTTCTATCTTTTAAAAATTTTTGAAATTGGTATTTCAGTTAAAAAATTGTATTACAAGAGAAAATTTCAATTAAGTATGAAATTTCTTTTCAAACTATGTGTAAAAATAATTCGGTTGAAGGAACCATTCAAAACTAGTTTTATCCAAAATGTAACTCGTCTTCAGAGTGAGATTTATCATCCTCATCACACAATCTGGGTACTATTATGATGAGAGTAGCTGGGACTTCCTCCTTAGAAATCTGAAAACTTCTTGTATGCAATTCAGCTACTGAACACAAATTAATTATCACATTTTTAAGTGAAAGCACTCTTGTTTTACTTTTTTTTAAATTATTGAGCTAGTGGAGAGATTAACTAATAGCAAATTAACTGCCCAGACTAAAGATGGGCAAAATTTGTGCAATTTATATTAGCAATTTGTGGTATGGCTAAAGCAAAAGTTTTTTTCAGCAATATTTGATAATTAAATCAGTAATATTTGATAATTAAAAATAAATTGTATTGATATCCAAAGTTTTAGATTAATTGTTCATAATTTATCTAATTGATTTTCAGTTTTGCTGCTTAGGTTTTTTTATTTATCTTCTAAAATTTTTAAATTCTCTTACTACTTTTGACCTCTTAAGGGATTTACTTTCTTTAAGAAATATGGGTGTCTCAATTTTGAGATACACTAGTAATCTCTCCTCTTTCATTTTTCCTACTCTTACTTTCTGTTTTTTTATTTTCTCCTTTGTTGTAGTTACTTTGTAAAAGGTTGAAAGCATCTCTTGAATAGCTATCACCGTTTTGTTACTATCAGCTTCTCCTGGGAACTTAATCATCCTGATATTTATCATGTGGGGAAGCCTTCATACTTTGAAACTAGGGTCCTGATTATGAGGCCCCTGGCACCAACTCATTATTTTGGCCTTTGCTTCAAATAAACAGGTTTGCTTTGACTTTCAGGACGTCAATTAGCTCTGTGGGTCATGTGATGGATGCAGCTACTGGGTGACTTGTTTAGAGTGTAGGCCACTTCAGGATTGTACTATGATTGTATATGATCTGACTTGCTCTAATACAGCTGGTTTGTATTCCCATATTAGACTCCGGTAAGTAGTGATTTTAGGTCTCGAATTCCCATTCACTCACATGGAAAACAAAAGCATTTTATCTCTTCTAAGGAAGCAAATCTTGTCAGATATTGACTGTAAATTTTTTGTCGTCATACGTATAGAGGGAGCTTTTAAAAAGGCGGTCCTCTTTCAAATTCAAAAACGAATATAAGCAATTATAGAGAAAGTGAGGAATGTTCCTAAAATTTGTTCTGGTTATTTGCTGATTAAGATAATACAGAAATAACAATTTTTCCTCCAGTTAATCTTAACTTTTCACTTGAGTGATATCCCAAAAATATTTATTGAAAATGCCAATGAATGTGTGTGTGTGGAAAGCCTGTTGAGTTCAAAGTTTATGACATTAAACACATTAAAATAAAAAAAGATGGAAAGCTCACAGCATTAAGCATCTCATTGTAACTTGTGATTCTAGACCATCTACAGAATATTAAAGGAAGTGAATAGCATGGTCAGTTTTTGAGATATGAATACTTTGATTATTTTCGTCAGTAAATTTTTATTTTGTAAATATTAATATTAAGTTTTTTTTAGAAAAATTACATAATTTATACCATATTTTCTTGTTACCGAAAATAAATATGTACGTTAATTTAGCTCTGCCATTGGTAGACCGCCTTCGATTTTTTAAATGTGGAGTAGACCCCGGATCTCAAACGTTTGGCCACCCCTGCCCTACACCATTCAGATTTGAAAATTATTGTAGAATCAAGAATGCCAAAATAATTACAAGAAACAGGAAGTATAGACAATAATTGTCTTAAACTACAATTTTTTTTTAGAATTGTAGAATTGAACAAAGTGATGTGACAGGTCAAAACACCAATCCTGGGCTTGACAAAATCGGCTCTCTGATGCCTTATCCTTTAAGAATAGGTTAAGAAAAGAGAATTTTATCAAACTTACTTTATTTGTAAATAAGATCTGGATTGAAAATGTATTTCCAATTCTTTTGAATAACATTTTTTTGTGTAATCCCTGTTCTGAATCCTGGATTGTTCAGATTCTCTGAACAATCAACCAGTTTTTTTTATTTTTTTTATTTTTTTATTTTTTTTTTTTATTTTTTACGAGCTACTTGTTTAAGATTCTCAAACATATGGTCAATACCTGACTCATTTGTTTGGGTAAAGAATAAATGTACTTGTGTCATAAAGAATAAATGTACCTGTGTACAGCATCATGATAGTCGCATCCGTGTTTGGTGGCATCATGGTGAATGCACACTGGCAGCGTGCATTCGTCATCGTCATACTGGCCCATCACCTGGCGTGATGGTATGGGGTGCCATTGGATACACGTCTCGGTCACCTCTTGTTCGCATTGACAGTGCTTTGAACAGTGCATGTCACATTTCTGGTGTGTTACGACCCGTGGCTCTACCCTTTATTCGAGCCCTGCGAAACCCTACGTTTCAGCAGGATAATGCCCGACCGCATGTTGCCGGTATTGTACGAACCTTCCTTGATACAGAACGTGTTCGGCTGTTGTCCTGGCCAGCACGTTCTCCAGATCTTTCACCAATAGAAAACGTCTGGTCAATGGTTGCCGAGCGACTGGCTCGTCACCAAAGGCCAGTCACTAGGGTTGATGAACTGTGGCATCGTGTTGAAGCTGCATGGGCATCTGTACCTGTACATGCAATCCAATCTCTGTTTGTCTCAATGCCCAGGCGTATAACTGCTGTTATTACTGCCAGAGGTGGTTGTTCTGGGTACTGATTTCTCAGGATCTATCCAGCCAAATTTTTTGAAACTTTAATCACTTGTTATTTCTAGTATAATATATTTGTCCAATAAATATCATTTTGTTATCTGCATTTCTTCCTGGTGTAGCAATTTTAATGGCCAGTAGTTTACTAAGTTGGATTAATAGCTCTCACCATAGTGACAAGTTAAATTATTTTAGTGATGTTTAGCTTTTGAAATTTTTAAAACTATTTTACAATTTTAGAATTTTCATTCCTTTGTGTTTGTTTTTGAGAGAATAGCTATTAAAAGTATTTCTTCAATATATTATATTAATGAAACATGTTATTTTATTTTAATGAAACTTCTTTGTAGTCTTTTTTCCCCCTCTCTAGAACTCTACCACTTGTATAGTATTCACGAATAAACTAGCCAAAATGTAAAAATACATCACCAATAATGTATTGTTAGTTTCTAATGGAGAAATATACCTTCTTAAAATATTCATAGATTTTAAGAAGGTATAAAAACTAATAACTAAAAAGCTTACTAATGTATTTTTAATTTTAGTTTTTTTTTTTAAATAATTATTCTATTTTTCAAATATTATTCTTTCTTTTGATATAGTTATACCCCAAGGGATCCTTCCATGAATTCAGAAACTTATCATTACAAAAAGGGCGTTAATCAACAATTTAGTCAAGTGTCTCATGTTTTTGATCCAAGCAAATATTCAGAAGATATGGTGAGAGCTTTATTATTTTAAGAATTTAAATAGTTTATAGTAAAACTTGTTTGTCATAGCCTAATTTATTAATAAATCTGGGAATAATATATTTAATTTGCAATCAAATTAACAAATATTGTTTTTAGCTCAATTACAAATTTGAAGATGAAGTAATACCTGTTTTGATTCAGTGTGTTGCTGAAGAAGGCGAAGGTATATAAAATTTTTCATTAGTTTTAGGAAACCTTTTTATTTGATATAAATATCTTAATTCATATAGCTTTTTTAGAAGTTTTTATAATAATGAATTTAATATTTTAAGATGTTTATCTATTCAAATACCCTGTTTCTTAGATATAAAAATGTATTGATTTGGGGTATATTTTATAAGGCTTTTCTTTAAGAAAAGGTTTAATTATTTTACATTGTCATTAAATTCTTTCCATTAGATTTTATTAAATTCCAGCTAAATTAAAATTAATAATTATATTTATCAGACCAACAAAATTTCATATTGTTTTTTAAACAAAATATTTTATTTACTTTTAATTAGGGTTAATTAAACAGAAATTTAGAGGAGTGAATTCTGAACTCTATTTCAAATATATACCTGATATGGGAGTCAAACCCATAAGTTGCTGATTTGAGACTGAATCCTGCCCATTCAGCCTATCAACAAGGGAGTAGGTTAACTAATAAATAATACATAAATAAATGTTAAAAGTAGTAGTATTGTGTCTTTAAGTGATATGTCTAAGAAGATAATTGTGGTTTATTTCAAACAGAATTTTTCTCATGGGGCTCTCCTTCTTTTCTTGAATGTCCCAATCCCAAGGTACCCAGAGATCTTTATTCTCTTTCTTTTATTCATCATGATTAGCTGCAATTGCTCTGTTTGCTTCTTGCTTCTCATGGACTGTCAAAATTTCCAAACTGCCCAAAAAATTTTACAATAACCAAAAATCATCGAGAGGAGCCTGCTGCAAAGAATTGAACATTAGAATATAGCTTGTGCTTTAGGAGAAAGTTTGAAAAGGGAAAAAAACTGTAATAATTTTGCTCTAAAACTTAAGGTAAGCCTAAGAATTGTCTAAATAAGTTCAAAATTATATCATCATGGATATTTATTATCAATAAGGACATAATTGTGTTTTTATTAGTAAATCCATCAAAAGTTCTTGTTCGGGAATCATCGATAACAGTTAAAGAAAACATGAACACCTTTAACTGAACTTACTAAAAGTTCAACTAAAGCTGTTCACATTAATAAAATAATTTTAAATTTCCTATGATTGTAAATAATGTACATACATTAGATAATATATTACAATTTTCTAAAATCTAATAATAAAAATAACTTATTTGATTTGTGTAAATGTGTTATTAATGAATCAAAAATTATTTGTGAAGTTAATGAAAACTTATTTGATTGCTTAAAGAAACAAATTTCATTATTGCAATTTTCTTTAAATCATTTGAAATATTCTGTTAATATTTTAATTTTAAGTGTCATGATATTTTCTATATCATCCTATTGTTATAAATTTTACAAAAATGTTCATATTTAATTCTTCCACATCCAGCAACATTAGAACGCTTATTTGTCAATTTACATTGTTAACCTTTTAAAAGAACAAAACAGAAATAATTTTTTACTACATGTTAGAGACAAATATTCTCACCTTAATGAAAATGACAAAAAAGTAGTTTTATTTATGGATGAAATTCACATTAAAGCTTCATTAGATTATAAGGGTGGTAATTTAATAGGATATTCTGGGAACTTATGCATTTATGATTCAAAGCATTTGCTCAATTTACATAGATGTTGTATATATCTATCCAATAAAAACAATGTGAGAAATTTTATACCAGTTTCTTTTTGATGTAATAATTGGGTTATAAAAAATTGGTTTTCATGTTATTTGTGATTGTATTGATAACAGCTCTATTAGTAGGGAAGTTATGTCCTTGTTTTAAATTCTCCTACTCAAAACTAAATGTAATCATCCCATTGATTCAAATAGACCATTATATTTTGTAATAGATTCTATACTCAAAAATATAACTGGCTTAACCAGAAAAATTCAGTAGTAGTATTTTACTATCCAACTTTCGATTTAATACCTCCTGATGAAAAATTAAAAGCAGTATCATTTAACACTTAAAGAAAACTTCATAAAATCAAATCCATTAAATTGTCAAATGTTGTCACACCCTCTCTTCTAAACCCCTTTCTTTGTTTTTCAAATTTTTAATTGTCATATTTCTTTTGGAGCATGACAATTTGGATTAAAAAAACTCTTTTGGCTTTTAGGACCTGTTTTCAATTTACTTAATTATGTAGAAACTGCTACATTTATGAACCACATAATTACTTGGTGGAATTCATTAATGTAAAAAGTGTTTTTTATAAAAAATGAGGAAGAAATGAATATCAAAAACCACTTACTAATTTATCTACTGACAGAAGCTTAATCTTTAAAAAAAAATTCATTAATGCTAAATAACTGGAAAAGCTGTAAAAGTGATACAGCAAAATTAAGTATAGAAATTCACTTTCATTAATACAGACTACTAGTGCTCTTATAGAAATTGTTGATTATTGATTAAAAATATTAAATATGGAATATGTTTTAACAGGGAAATTTCAGACAGATATCCTTGAAGAACATTTTGGTCTTTACAGACAATTGGCTGTATCCCAATACTACATTTCTTCCTCAAATATTTGAAACTGAAACTAAGCTAAGAATCAGTAGCTTATTCCTTTACCATTAGATTCTGTTGTTCATGAAAATGCTGAAATTTAAATATGATGCTCTGATGAAAATTTAAATCATGATATTCCTGACACTAAAGAATTGCAGTTTAATTTGAAAATAGACTAAAATGATCTAAAAAGTATTCACATTTATTGACAATTTTAACCTATATAGCAAGTTACTTTGTCCCTTCTCTCTTTAAAAAGATTTTAGTATAAAATATGCTGTGTTCATTTAATTAATTAAACTTACAAATGACTGTGAAAACTTTTTAATGAAAAATATAGATAGTGATAATTTAAAATATCCTTGTGATGGTATTGTCAAAAACATTCATTTTAATTATACTGTTTCTAAACTGTTATCTTCTGATTATCAAAAACATTTTTTGAAGTGTAATAATCATAGATTTATTGTGCCTACTATGTCACATTAAAAAAATCTTCGATTAGCAGAAATTAATTTAACTTCAGAATGTTACAAACATCACTGTGGTGATTTAATAAAAAAAAATATCATCTTACTTTTTCCAATATTTTACACAAAAATTAGTATAAAAAAATTGATGACTTAATAAATAAAAAACTCACTGATTCAAAATCAAAAAGAAAATTACAAACATTAAAAAAATATAACTTTCAGAGGAGAACTTGCTTTAGATAAATATAATAATTGATGTACATACATTTATATTGTTAGTTACATTTTATTAATTTCCTGATGTTATTTTGTAATTAAATTTTGTATTTTTAAATAAATTATAATATTTTTGATATTTTTTAATGTGTGAAATGTTTAGTAAAGTTATTTTAAGCATACTGTTGTCTTTACTCTATTTTTATTATCTGAGTAAGTTACACATTTTGCTATTTTTATGTTAAATTTCTATAAAAAATTCACGCAATAAAATGTTTCATTTATTCCAGTTATTTATATAATGAAAAATGTGAATTTAAATTATTATTTGACCAATCAGCAAATTTATTTAAAAAAAATTTTCTTCAGTTTTTACATGTTAATGATTTAATTATATACCTATATATATAATACTGATATACCAACTTAGTAAAAAATGTAAATATTATTAGAATAAATCATATAGATTATGTTTTATATTAGTTAAATAACTATTGAAAAACCTTAAAATGTAGAATCAAATGTTATGTGACATTATAATGAATAAATTTCTTTGCAGTTACATTTTTCTTTTAATTCCAATCTATTACAATCATAATCCTAATAAAATATAAGTTTTGTTTTTCTACAAGCTACTTATAAAACCAGAATTAGTGATTGATTAAATTAAAAAAACTGTGAAAATGGAAATTTAGGAAAAACAAAGGAAACAAAACATTTTGCAAAAATTATTGAAATCATTTTTAATCCAAGAATTACAAATTCAATATTCAAGTAATATTTTGCTTTTTTTCCTAATAATTTAGTTTTGCAAACTAAGTATTTTGTTTTGTTCAATTCTAACATTATACAAGTATACTATTAAAATAAAGTGAATTTTTTTTTAATATTTTAAATAAAGGAATCTGCTTATCAATTTATTTTCTTTAAAATAAAAAATACGATTTTGATTCAATTCTCTTCAGTTTTTATTTTATTTATCATAATAGCTTAATTAAAAAAAATAATAATTTGTAACACAAATAATGAAATTTTCCAAACATTTATACAATTCTTTCTTGTGTAATTCAAATTTGAACTATTGATAAAATAAATAAAAAGTGAATTATTTAGATCGTTCTAAAGTAGACAAAACAGCTAGCCTCAAATGGCTGACTCATCATAACTGTGTGCAGGCCTTATCTTTAGTGGGTGTTGGCACTGTTAAGTGATTAATTTTCTTCTATCATCTATTGCTTTGTTGTGTAATCTAAGAATTGATTGAAGGCATTAAATAATTAATTCATCAGTCATGTTGCTTCTAGTATGTATTGCAAACTTTAGGTGATTAAAAAAAATGTAACTGATGTTTTGGAACAAAATCAAACCATTAACCAGTGTAAGTATTGAAATTATAATTTCAAAAACCTATGGTAGTATTTGTATAAGTAACATATTTTATTATTGAATGTAAAGTTTTAATTTAATTGCCTTATCATTATTTTTCATTGTTTATTTTTATAACAAAAAATAAGTTTAAAAATCATTCTTAATTTAATAAAAAAAATTAAGAATGATTTTTAAACATTCTTAATTTAATCCATAACAAATTTATTTTCAAGTTAATAATTGAAAATTTGTTATGGAAGGTTAATAACTTATAAGTGCTAAATTGAACCATTTTAAAGTTGAATAAATTTGATAAAATAACTGAGGCATAGTTTTTTTAATTTAAATAGGAATGTTTGTTTTATGTTAATTGTTTCAAATGAAATCAAAATATTTGAATTTTAAAATATGAACTTTTGTTCTGTTTAATAAATTCTTCATTAGAGTATGATTAAAACACAAATGTAAGTCTTCCAAGCATTATGCTTATATGCATTCTATTTATTTTTACAATATAAATTGGTATGGAATTGTTAATAACTTTTACTTTTTTTAAAGTATTAGGTTGTTAAAAATTTTAGATCTAATTTTATTTAATATCAAAATTTTATTCCATTATTTTTATTAAAATATTTTAAAATTAGTATTCATTATTCATTAATTTATTTAGAAGTAAACAAAGATTGGAATATTTTTTTAATTAATTAGTAAAAGCATTTGGGAATTTTAAATTTAAGTGAAATTAACTTATAGTTTTCAGAATTTTATTTACATTCATGCAAATAAAATTCTAAAATGTGAAAATCATTCCAAAGGCAATTTTTTTTATTATTTCTTATATTAAATATTAGTGTAAATAAATGCAATTAATCCCTATTACTCTGTGTGTAATTAAAGATATTTGTGCACATTATAATATTTTATTATACTTTTTGAAATTAAGTATAAATGATGCATTTTTGAAGATGTATTTCATTGGGAACATATCTGTTAAATTTCAATTTATAAAAATAATAATTTATAAAACAAGATGTCCTTGAAAAATATGTCATAAATCATCAATATTAGTATATGTAGTAATTATACATTTGAAATTGAAATACTTTTAAACTTAGCATGTGTGCTTCTGTGAAACTGGAATTCTATTTGTACCTGTCAGTCCTGTCATAAAATAATTTTTCAATGACTATTTTTGAGTTTTAAATTTACAGTGCAAAATTTAGTATTTATTGTATATTTTATATCTGATATAAGATTTCAAAGAAAAGGATAGTACATCATAAAACCAATGTATGATTGATTATTTATTTTATGAAAATGGGATAGTGTCTCATTGCTGTTTGATGTAAATTTTAAATTATTTTTTTTAAACATCAGGCTCTTTTGTCTTTTTAGTTTATCTTTTATTAATTATGGTATTAGAAAATTTCGGTTATATGTATTTATTATGATATACATTTATGTGGATTTTAGAACCCAGGCAATCTCATATGATCATTGCAGTAGTTGAAAAAAACTTGGATGGAACTTACACTCTAAAAGCTCTAAAGCAAAAGCTATTTGTTGATTCTCTTTGTTACTTATTGCAAGAAATTTATGGAATTGAAAATAAGAATATTGATCAAGCAAAGGTAATCAAAATCAATTGTTTAATGTTAAAATTATTTTTCCTTTTCCAGTTAATTTTAATTCAAATAAAACATGCTTTAAATAAAAACAAATATACATTAGGATTTATATTGTATTTTTAATTTACTTGTATGCCCATTTCATAGTAATATATTAATGGTTTGTAGAAAATACTTAATTTGGTATGTATTAATGTAATGAAAATGGTATCAGGGGAGTTGTTTTTTAGAATACAAATAATGTTGAATTGGTCAATAATTACATGAAAATATTTTATGGTACAACCTAGTTTTAAATAACTGATTTGTTGGATAATATATAATAATTTGAATCCATAAAGGTTGTATACATAGGTTTAATTTAAACCCATGAGAAGGTTATATCTGTGATCTCAAGGAATACATTTGATGAATATAAAATCCCAATTTTTGCCTGTAGCTCTTTCTTATTTTTCTTATGACTTGTCTTGGGAAAAAATAGTTTTTTACTGATAATAATTTAACTAAAAAACTAAATTGTATACAAATTTATATTTGAAAAATGTTTAGCAAGTTTCTTAAATAGTCTCAATACACCTAAAACATTTTGTCATTTTTCCTCTTTATGGATTCCCTACCCTCACTTATGATTTTGAAACTTGCATTAACACAAAATTCAATTATTTGAAAAGTAATTAATTTTTAGAAAGCATAAAATGTCATGGGTTTCATTATCTCATATCAACATTCAAATATGTATATCAATATTTAATGTTTTAATAAATTCTTTCATTATACAATACATTAAAATTAATATCCTTCTATTTGCATTCTTTATCTCCAATTTAATTTTAAAGCAATTTTCTTTATTACTGTAATGGATGCTACCTATTTAATTTCATGTTCTAATTTTTTTACATAAAATCATAAAAATTGTTTAACTACTTTTTTTTTTATCGATGAGACCAAGTTCCTTGTAATCAATATGGATCTTAAGCTGCTTAGCATTCTTTTCTGGAAGTGATATTTCACATTGTCAGGTTAATAATAAATTTTATGAATTAATTTGTAATAAATACAAAACATAACTGATATTGTTCTAGTCTTCTATATTTTGTGTTAGTGCACTTATAAAATAAGAAATTTTAATTTTAAATTTGAATAGTATTTTAGAAAAATATTGATTTGGTTATACTGTTCTTTTAAACATTATAGGATGTTAATGATGAAGATGTTGAAGACAGTGGGTCTGAATGTGTTATTTGCATGAGTGATAGCCGGGACACTTTAATCTTACCTTGTAGACATCTTTGCTTATGCAATTCCTGTGGTGATTCCCTTCGGTTCCAAGCAAATAACTGCCCCATATGTCGTGCTCCTTTTAGAGCCTTATTGCAAATTAGAGCTGTGAGAAAATCTAGTAATGCTTTACCTCAAATCAGTCATAGTGCAGAAAATCAAGTAATACTGTGCTTTCTATAATCGTGTTTTAAATGTCCTTATATATGATGATTCTGAATAGCAACATTTCTCATTTTTTTTCAGCCTACTCAAGACATACCACCTGGTTATGAACCAGTTTCCTTGATTGAAGCACTAAATGGGCCCGCACAGCCATCTGCACCATTACTTCCGGCCTATGGTAAGATTTGTTTGATCACATATTTTCAAGTGTTATTACAATTTATTTACTTGATTACTGATATATTTTTATTTTTGTTATACTTTGAATTTTACTATCATTATGTTTCGTATTAGAATCTCTTAATTATCCAACTTTTCTGCTGTCTAAATCTTTGCGAAAATTATGTATCTCTAGAATTTTTTTATAATTGCATTGGGAAATTCAAGAATTTAAAAGCAAAATACAACAAATTTAAAGAGTTAACTTTCTTGCCAAACATTGGACATAAAAATAAGCTATTGGATTCAGAAAATAATGAAAATGTCTATATATAAATCATCAATATATATTATTTTATGCTGCTTTTTGGAACTCTACTTTTGTTTTAAAATCGCCCTTTTTGTGAAATCATTGCTCTTGCTTGTTTTGATAACACTTATGTGTAAAATTATTCTGACTTTACTATTCTGATGGTAAGTAATAAAATTTTTTATAAAGTAGAAAGTTTATTTAAAATGTTAATAAATTTAAGATTAATATTGTATTTATATGCTACCTTGTTCAAAATTTATATCATTTCTATTATGTCTGAATTATAGACAGCTAGTAGGGTTTTTGTTTCTAAATATGTAGTTAATATTGTATTTCCCACATTTAATTATAGATTCATCTAATGATGAAAATTGTATCAAATAACTTACTAAATTGCAGAACTTTAAAAATAAGTTTAGACTATGTTAAAATTTATAATTTAAGATTATTTTTTATAATTTACTGAATATTTTCAACCTGTGTAACAAATTTCGTGAAAATAAAAAACTAAATGTTTTATTTATAAGCTGAAATGTTCAATATGAGTAACATATTTTTGTTTTATTGTGAATTTAATTATTTCGAATAAGCATATTATATTAATTATTATTTCAATAAATAAATGTATTATTTTAACTGTTTAAACTATTATTTTAATCTTTATATTTTACTAAATAATAGATTTCTGGAAGCAACAGCTTTTTCATTAAAATTTTCAGAAATGTGATATAATTTTTATTTATAAAATGTCTCGTAAACAACTGAAAATCATACATTTTTTATTAAATTAATGACAACATATATTGAAATACATTT
This sequence comes from Latrodectus geometricus, assembly GCA_026290005.1. NCBI lineage: Eukaryota > Metazoa > Arthropoda > Arachnida > Araneae > Theridiidae > Latrodectus > Latrodectus geometricus. The sequence goes on along the minus strand of JAPDSC010086915.1, from coordinate 31,949 downwards.
AAAAACATCGAGCATTCTAATATTTGCATCCGGAGTATTAATCACTGTTAAAGATAGTTTTACTGTAAAATATTTTAATTTAACATTTTTTTTCCATTTTTTATTAAAATGTATTTAATAGTTATTGCTATGTCAATTATATTTGTAATGTCTATTAATAACAATAAAAAAATGAAAATGCATAAAGTTTATTTGAATCTATAACTAAGAATCAAAACAACCTGAACAAAATATAATTTTTTATATTTTTAAAATTATAAGTTAAAACCATATACTTGTATATGTGAAATCTATATTTGGATTCCTTTAGTTATATTAACACAAAAAATGGAAGTAAAAAGTGTCAAATACATTTTTTTACCCAAAATAAAAAAGCTGTCAATGTTATATTTGATTTTTTATTATATTTAACTGAATTTTATAAGCTACTTAGTAATTGCATACTTATAATTGAAAATCCTTTTGAATTAATAAGATAAGGACCACTCATTTTTTTATCAATTATAAAGTACGGCATTCTCTGATTAAATATTAACACATATAACAATTTGCTTTCTATAAGCTGTATGGTATTTATAAAGTATTTGTGATAAGACAGAAAGCCATGCATTTACTAATTTTTATTTTTTTATTCTTTGTTATTAAGAATGCCTTTTTTGATGATAAATGATGTTCGATAAATAATTATTTAAATTAGTCAAAGATGTAAATCATTTAGAATGTTGCAATCTATCATTTTCAGGTTAAAAGGATATTGCCATTTTCATGCATCTTCTCAATTGCCTCAAAAACTGATTTTTATGTTTGAAATACTATATGTAATTATTGAAACTCTATTTTAAATATTGCAGCTCACTTTGAAAGTATAAACCATTTTGTATGCTTGCTATTGTGTTGTGAGAAAGAGAAATAAAATTACATTAAACTAAGCTAAACAAATTGAGCTATATTGAAAAAGCTAAGCTGTATTGTTTGTTACATTGTATATAAATTTTTACTAAAAGTCAAATTATGTTGCCCGTGGTTTTGAATCACAATTTCATTTGATTAAAAGAAATTTGCAAACAGCATAAATATTCTTTTTAAAGATTCAATTTTAAATATGAAAAATTGAATTTTTTGTATACTAAAGTATTGTTTTATATCACATTGTCATGAAGTATGTGTGGAAATGTATTTAAAGTGAAAATTTGTTTATCTGCTTTTGTATGTTTAAAATAGTCTGTAATATTTATCTTTAGTTCTTTTGTATCGAACAAAAATTTTAACAGATAAAATATTTTTTGTGGTCAATTTTATCTCCTTTTTTTTCCATTTATAATATTTTTCATTGATGCCCTATTCTTTTTCGTGTTATTTTCCTGGTATCAAACTTTGTTATTTGTGATCAATATGTTTTCATATAACTTATACTGAGAATTCATCTATGCTATTATTGAAAATCTATAATTTTTAATTGATCTTCATATTAATTCTCAGTTTGTCTGGTTTTTTTTTTAAATCTTTTGAATTTAATTGTTTTTCTTTCCCTCTGGTTTCTCCTGGTTATGTGTTTTCATATGTACAAGATAATATTTTTAGGAATTGCTGTTTACCATATGCTTAAAAATGTTTCTAAATAATAATAATCATGACTGGTTTTTCACAAAATTGATTCCATGTATAATGCATTAAAATAGAGGGGTTAATTCCATAATTTAAAAGTTATCAACTAATGTTTTGTAGAAAAAAATTTACAGAATGTAATGAAATTATGGATCAATCCACAATATTTGGACAAAAATATTGGAAACATAATTTTTTTTAATGTTTTTTCTCATCATTAGCAAGAAAATCTATTATTTTTAAAGAAAATGTTAGAGAAAATTAAAATCAAGATTTGATGCATTTAGAATTTTCTATTTTCTTGCAATCCATGATATAAATATTTATAGAAATAATAAAAAGAATACTTTAAAGTAAAATAAAGATTATAAATTTAAGTAAAATAATTTCTGATAAAATGCAAAATTACTACTATTAGACAATGGATGTTTGCTGATGCTTTTTAATACAATAATTCAAATAAGAAATATTCTTATAGCATTGTCATTAAGTATAAAAAATATAGAACTTTTTATTTAGTAATTAAATGTTAATGTGAAAGGTTTTAATCCAAAATTAATTTTAATAATTTGTTTCCAGTGTAAACAAAATGTAAAAAAAATAATGTTAAAAATTATCCAAAGTAAACAAAATTATACACTGGATAATTTCATCCTTTTCATATTTAGTTTTCTCAGTGTGTTTAGTTTAAAAAATTTGAATGTGTGTTATTTTTCTCTATGTTTTTGATTTCTTTTTAAATATTGTTTTACATTATTTTTATTTTTTTATATTTGTTTTCTCTCTTTTACTATCTTTTTATTCTTTTTTTTATACAGTTGCTTTAGTATATGATTATTTTCTTATACATTATAACTTTGAATTTTGACCTTTTTTATGTATTAATTTGTAATTTTTAGAATTAGTCAGTGTTAACTGTAAATATTAAAAGAATTTTTTTTCTTAAAGCAGACTTATTTAATCTATTTTAAAACCTTTCCCACAAAATATTGTACATTTTGAAACTTTCAAGTTCAGTTAGTTATGATTAAAAAAAGTTTTTCCCGGTTTTGCAGCGATATCTAGAGCTTTGGATTTTATAATACGACCAGAAGTAGGTAAGTTTATTGTATATATGCAAGAAAATCCACAGTCTAAATGCTTCTGATTTTTTTTATGCAATATCAGTCTATATTTCTTGCTTTGCAGAAAGAATCTTTTATTGAAATATACAATGCTTGAAGTTTCAGCTCAATCTTTTTATAAATAAATTCATTTTTTTGTAACAATTTTTGTAATTCTGAAATTTTTTATTAGTATACAATGCTAAAAAAATCCTTTGGTATGGAATGTATTTGTACCTGCCCCTAACCCTTTTTTCTTATGAAAATTATATCATAAAATAAGTAGCTGGAGTATTTTTTAAATTCTTATAGTTTTTCTCCTTGCATGAGAATATTTTTTTCAATCTTGAATCATTTTAAAATAGGATGCTTTTTAAAATGTAAAATGTTAATAGTCCCTATTCGCCATATTGAAAAAAAATTTTTTTTTAAAGTTTACTTGAGTTTTGTTGTATATTATGTTTTTTAATTGTTTCAAACTTCACTTTTGATAAACACTAAATATATTTAATTAGTTTATGACTGTAATATCACAACTAAGTATTCTTTGTTTCTTAAATGTTCAAAAATGATTTGCTAATATGTACTTCCCATTCTATTGATGATCATATTTTTCTGTTTCTTTTATTTCACTTTACCTTCAAGTGATTACTTTGCTGCAATGTAATAACAGTATTTTTTTTTAAAAAATTAACATATGTCATTTTTTTTTTTTAGTACCTGCTCCAATTCCACCTTTTGGTAATAGTCCTGATATTAGACACAAACATCGTCATCTTGACAGGTATTAAACAAGTTTTTCTTCCATAAATATTTTAAACTTGATATATATATTTGCTTTTGTAAAACTATTCAACATTACAGAAATCATTCCAGTAGTACTTCAAAATTAGGTGATAAAGAAAACTTAGAAAAAGATGATAGTTCTTTTAACAAATTGCAAGAAAGCACTGATGATTCTTCTGTACCTGAGGTTATTATTGCTTCAATGATGACATCTGATAAAATAAATATAAAAAGTGAATCTTTATCATTAACTAGAGGAGAAGGCAGGAGGCACAGAAAAGGTTTTAGAACTTCCTCAGCTCCAGAGAAAATGCGATTACTTGCCAATTCCATGGAAATTGTTAATGAGCTTGGCGGCGCTAAACGAAAAATGGTAAACTTATTACTAAAAATATTGCCATAATTAACTGTTAGCTTTTTTAAAAACTAATTTTATTTAACAAAATCTATTTTATTATTTCACTTTTATACTAAAAATAATTGCATGAAGTTAATAAAATAAGTTTTCTTTTTTAAAAGACTTGTGTAACTAGTTTCTCCTGTAAATTTTCCAAAGAAAAATGTATTTCAACTTATATATTTATTCTTTAATTAACAAATACTAAATGCATTATTCTATTCTTTTATTTGCATTAATGAAAGTAATATCTTAAAGAGCTTTTAATCTTTAAATTAAATTCTAGATTATAAATTCTTAAATAATGTTTATAGTTTTATGTTCATGTCTTTAGTGTCGTAAATTCAAGTCACTGCTACTTTTATGTCAATAAGTTTAGTAGTATTAAAGAAAACTAATAAAAAAAGTTTGAGTTAAAGTTATTTATAGATGTAAGTTAAAATCTATATCTTTGGTATTCATATTCATTAAAACTTATAGATAAAAAAAAATAAGGATAAAAGTTAATGAATAAATTTCCTTTTTTGATTTTATAATTTGTTAAAAAAAAAATTGATTTTATAATTTGTAAAAAACAAATTTATTCTCAAATAAAAAAATTTATTTGAGAATAAATTTGCTTTATTTTTTCCGGGGGTTCATGTTGGTAATTTAATATAATTAGTCAATGCTTTTGTAATGATGTTTAATTTTTTTTAATTTCTATTACTTTTTGCCATGCTAGAGGTTTTTTTTTTTTTCAAAAGTCAGATTGGATTTTTATCACAAAGTGGTGAATGTAAACTAGAATTTAAGCAAACATTTTTCTTTATAGTTTTGCTCAGTTGACAATTAAATGATTAGAACTATATCTTAAATTTAACAGTTCAAGATTTAGAATTTAATTTCAGATATGAATATTTGTAGTGGTCCAGAATCCATTTTAAGAATGAGGACTTTTAATTTAAAAAAAAAAAAATCTTTATTAAATAAGCTTCAATGTGCAAAAAGTGGCTGTTGAATCACAAACAAAATTACTTGTAAAAAATGTTTGTATTCTTTACTGTATGAGAATTAAGAAGAATCATTAATGAAGTTGTCCAATTTATATTTTGATAAAACATATTTGGTATTCCTTTATCTCTAAGCTGAGTTTGCAGTTGAGTATTTAATGTTCTGGCATTCAATTCAACAGTTCATAGGTTTGATTGTTATCTCATATGTGAATTTTAGCAATGATTGATATTCATTTTTAAGTATGAGTTCTGGCCAGATCAGTTCTTGAAAGAAAAAGATGGCTATAGAATAGCAAATTAACTAGACTAAATTATCTTTGTCTCCAATGAGTTAAAATGAAATTTTAACAAATCTTTAAGATTTATTATCTAGAGCATTTTTATTACTAAGCACACAATAACTTAAAATGCCTTTTTTTCAGGGTTATATTCCACTTAAGTTTTACTGTAGTTCACATAAAATAATTAATTCATTTGCTGTTTCATAGTAATATGATTCTTTGTTTATTGTCTTCACAACTGTATGCATAATTATGATTTCATTAATTTTTATATAATACCTTATAAGGCCATTCATTGTTTTACTTTTAATTACTACAGAAAATAGTGCTCCATTGAAACGCAGCTTCATGGGAATGCACTGATATTTGTTCGATATCATTTTAATGACTTTTGATACAAAAGATCTATTTACATTGCAATGAAAAGATAAATTTCATTGTAGTAAACTAAGATAGAAGCTGGTTTTATAGCCTGCATTATTAACTTTTATTTATCACAGTTGATATATTGTTATGATCAAATTACATGATTATATATGCAAAAGCTCTTGATATATTTTTTTGTTTTGAGTCAAATTTTATATGGAGTAATGACAGTTATGTTGTTAGTTTCTGGCTTTTAAAGGTGTGTTTCTATGTGTCATCATTTGCTACTGTTAGATAAGCCTATGCTGTGTCGGCATACCTTGTTGCCCCTGAGTAATATTGCATCCCACTATAAAAATATGGTGACTGAGCTGATAGATAGCACTCTGGCCTTCTAGTTTGTAAGCTCAGTCAATGATTCAGGTATGGATATTTACTGTGGTTCAGAACTTATTTTAAACTAGGTTGAAATAATACTCTTGCGTAAAAAGTGACATTAGAGTGACAAATACACAACCAAAGCCATGTTACTTTTTGTGAAATCATTCTTTGTTACTATTTATTGTATATAAACAAATTCTGAATATGTTGATTAGTGTAAGGAAAAAAGTCATTGCTTAATCACTTGCATTTAAGACCACTTCATGGATCCTTAAGTTTTAAATATACATTCTATATTTTATAAAATTTCCATTTATTTTACAGTGTTCTTAAAGTAATATTGAAAAGCAAAATTTTGAGTTACAATAATTTCGAAGTAATCCATAATAGTTGATATAGCTTTCAAACAGAAATTGAATGTTTTTAAATGCTAATTGTCTTTATTGGATCCAATTGTATTATTTTGTACAACTTGAAATACTCTCTTAGAGTCTTTGTTAGCGGCTTATAATGATAATTTATAGTGATGTCTTGTCAAATTAGGAATTTTAAACTCTGGAGACTTTTATTTTTAATAATGATTACTGATTTAGGAAAGTTACTTAAAACTTTTATTGTAAACATGAAAAATTCTTTCAGTCATGAAGCAAAGAATACTTAAGAATTGCTGTTTCCAGACATAAACAATGCAATGTATTTTCTCTAAAGTATGGATTTTCTTATTTTAAATATATATACATTAAAATATCTATACAGCTGTTGAGAGTTTTATCTGTTTATCACTGTACTTTTGATGAATGTTAAGAATTTTATCAAAATATTGAAAACTGTATGTACCACTATCTATTCTTATTCATTGCAAAAAAAAATGTTGTAAGAGTTTTAGATTTATTTATTTATTATTATTTTTGAGACATTGATGTTTTGGAATATGTGTCGCAATAATTATCATTTGTATGTTTGGATTTTAATAATTTTAAGGAGAAATTAATTATTTATCTTTCCATAATATTCTACATTTTGTCTGTTCAATTAATCATTACATCCATTTAAAATAATAACCTTGTGCTTTGTTTTATTAAGCTAATTTAATTGTAACTTATATATTTTTTTATAGTTTAAAAGGCATAATTTTTGTCTGTTCCAATTATTCATAGGAAAAAGAATCTGAGACAGCAGAAACAAGGTCCTTGCTTGACAACAATTTGTCGCTAGAAGACGGTTCTGCTGCTGCAGCTTCACCAAAATCTAGTCGACCTTGTAGTAGAAGTTCTCCAATATCTTTATCTACTCCTCATTCTTTACATTTACTTGAAAAAACGAGTAAAGGTACTTTTTTTTTAGGTTTTTAGTTTTGGGATTTTTTACATTTGTTTTTACATCATATAAAACTAGAATGCTTACAGATATTTCAATCATTAATTGCTATAAATTTTCATTAGCATTGAAATTTTTTATCATTGCATTGAACATTTTTTTATTTTAATAAATTTTTATTTTAGTTAGCAATAAATAAATATCACTATTTTTTTTATTTACCTTTTTTTTTCTTTTTTTTTTTTTTTTTTTTTACACCTTAAATTACTTTATAAAAATTCATGAGAATAATTAAGTTTAGAAATCCTACTAATTGTTAATGCAAACATCTTAGATTTTAATTGTTCACTTTTTTAAATTTCTAAATTTTCACATGTTTTTTAGATTTCTATAAAATTTTAGCAGAAACAAGTTGCTTCCTTTAAAACTGAAGTTATTAAATTATGCCATTTTTTTTTATTTAAAAAAAGTGTTATTAATTTTCCAATTTCCTTCTAGCAATTGATAATTTTCTTTTCAATGTTATTTCAACTAATAACAAATGGTGCAATACAAGTTATAAGTGTAACAACTAGATTTACTATAATTAAATGATCACATGATTTGTAATTCCAAAAATTCAAAAAGATTGCAGTGGATTAGGTGTGCAAAGTTGCCAACTTGTACGGTTTGGCTTTCAAAGTATAGCTATGGGTTGAACTCCAAAGTCCTAAATCCATGATCATGCGAAATGTATCCTAAAAAAAATAATAAATCCCAAATCTTGTGAAATTATATGAATCTACAGTGTTGTCAAATTAGTCATAAAACATTAAGATATTTTATTTTTCACATGTATATGTACATCGACACAAATGGAATTCTGATTTCTTTGATTTTCTAAAATCTATTAAATCCTACAATAAGTTTTCAACCATTGATTTAAGCATATGAAGATTGGTTTAAAAAAAAAAAAAAAAAAAAAAAAAAAAACATTTAACAGTAAATTTTAAATAAATGTATTTTAAAAGTGTGAGGAAAACCTTGACTGCTGGAAACTCAATTTATATGCATGTGCGATATTTCAAGCCAAGCTGCTAGTTAAATGATTAGCGCTCTTATCTTCCATTTAACAGCTCGTGGGTTCGAATCTTGTCTTGGGCTTGGACATTTGTAGGGGTTCAGAATTCATTTTAAACTAGTCTAAGTAACCCTTGCGTGCAAAAAATAAACGTCGAGTGACAAATCAAAATTTTTTTAAAAAAAATTTCCATCTCAGAAATTACATTTTGTTGGAAATATTGTATGATATAGTTAAATAAAAATTATTTTATTTATCAAATTGAAATTCATTGAAGAAAATAGAACTAATCAGGGTTCATATAACTTCTGGAAGCACTTGGAATTTTAAGACGATTCCTGAAAAATGGTGTAATTTTTTTAAACTTTTAGTTTCCTTAGATATCTTTCATTAAAATTTTTTTATAGATTTTAATTTTATTTTTTGAAATTTTAAAAATTGAATTGGATCAAAAAGAAAAAAGAATATTAGTTTGAATTATCTCCATTGGAAATAAAAAGAAATGTAATGTAAACAGATTTTTTTTAGAAGACATAAGATGCATAGTTTGTAGCTAATATAATATTTGCTACACAATGGTTGGGATTTTTTTATATTTTTTTTATTGAGCATTAAGATCTTTCAACAGAGTAATAAAATTGTATAATTCATGGAATTTCCAAATTTGTTAAAAAATTATAAAAATTACCACTATAGTTTCTTAAATTTGCTCCTTCGATATGTGCTAGATATAAAATTTTTAGGAAGATAAGAATAATAGAAAAAAATAATAGTCACAATCTTACTTTAAATCATCTTAACCCTTTGACGCGCGCAACATTTTTTTTTAAATTTTAAGCAAAATAACTCTAAAAATTAAATGTTATGATCCCACAGACAAATAATATATGAATTTAAAAAAATCTACATCTCCCCATTCATCTGTGGGTGGTGGTCGCAAGGCGCAACCAGCGCGCGTCTAGGACCTTGAAACTTACTGAGTTAGTAGGAGAAAAAAACTTACCTTGTTTCGTGCGCGCTTTCAATAAATGATGATTATTGCAATCTTCTTAGATTATTTGTATTTAAAATGCAGTATATCACATTTTTTACAATATTTTACAAAGTAAAGAGTAGGAAAAATGAAAAATTAAACATTTATATAATTTTGTTGCTATGAAAACACGTCGATACTAAATTTAGAATCCTCATTTAGCACAGTTAAAATATATTGCTATTAATTATTTTAAATTTAAATAAAACTTTTACGTAAATACTATTTTCGATAAAATATATATATATATTTACATTGAATTTAAAACACACAAAATACAACTAAATAAAAATTTTTAGCCAGAGAGCAAACGCAACATTCAAAGCAAAGAAAAATCTGAAACTGAAAAGTCTTTCTGAAACAGAAATAGCGAAAGCACGTGTTCACTGGGGATATAAAGTGCACATGTTGTTTACAAGTAAAATGACCCTATGTTTCAAATCCCCCTCTCCCACATTCCTAAACACTGTTTCCCACACATAATAAATACTCCGTCCTTTGACAGCCAGTGAGCGCCGGCCGTGTTTACATAGTTTGCTCTTCACGTAAGTCACGTGTTCTATGCGCGGTGGTTGCGCGGTGCAACCACCAGGAACTTCCCTCAAAAAAGGAAAGTTTTTTACGTATCTAGTTCAAATTATTGCTGCATTTATATTGTTTATGGCAGACATGACGATATAGGAAGAAAAAAATTCTGATATTTATCATTATTTATATTTAAAAAGTAGGTTAATTTGTGTTGTTAAAAATGAACATTAAATAACGCCATAATCGAAGGATTCTGAAATGAAATTGTTTGGTGCTGCCATCTGCTAGTGTTATTTGAAAGTAAAAGATAATAAATCTATAAAATTTAAGTGAAAAATCGTGAAAAGGAATTAAGAAAAAAATTTGAAAATTGGTGGTTTCACGGCGCGACCACCACGCGTTAAAGGGTTAAATAATTTAAAGTAATAGTCACCATCTTACTTATTGATTTTTAAATTATTATCTTTCTAACTAGCTTACAAAAAAAAAAAAAAAAAAAAAAAAGACATTAAGTGTTTTAATAAACAAACTCAGAGAACAACAATTACATAAAAATAAAGTGCACAGTTCTACAAATTATATTTAACAGTTACATAGGACTCTCATTAAAGGAGAGTAAATGAGATTTTAAGATGGCATCAAAACAGGTGTTTTGCAAATGTGCATCCACTATACATGAGGAAAAATTAAACTTAGCTACAATCAGATGTCTTTCTTCTCATTGAGTTTATTTTTTTTAATAAGATTATTCTAGTTCATAAAAATACTGTTGGCACCAATAGTTATTCTTCTCTTCAGAATATTTATTACAGTCTCCCTCACTAGGTGAAATAATAAAGATTGGTGGGAATGGGCATACTTTCAAAGTAATATCATTTGTAGTCAAAACATCAATAATGAATTTCTGTCAATCAGCAAGAGTCATCTTTAAAATTTTCCAAAGCTAAACCTTTTTCTTTAGTGGATTTGGGATATCATTAGCATTAAATTGGCTTACTCCACTGCCTGCACATGTTATACCATAGAAATTATTTATTTAAATTATCAAAATTGGGCTCAGCTTGATGTGTATTTAAGTGAAAACAGGGCAACCTTTGCAAAATAAGCAGTATCAGTCTTATTTGAAGGATTATAAGTAGGACATTTTGGTTTTATGTAGTTTGGGGCACTACATCCATGACACTTCAAAGAAAATGAGATATCAGATTTCTTTTCAAATTGAAAAGATCTTTTAAGTGACTTTGGCTCATTATTCTTTCTTTCCTCACGAAAATTTGTAGTAAAAAATTTTTCTTCTACTTTGTTCCAATTCCTCATTTTAATTATCTAAGATGATTTATTTTTTTCTTTTGTTACTGTAGAGAGAAACCCTCTCTACAAGATTTAAAAAATCTTCCTGTTTTTTTTTACTCATCTAGAAAATGCTCCTTAAACTCAAGTGAAAACATTTTCTTAATTTGATCAGCAATAATAAGATTGAATGAGTCTTCAAAGGTTTTTATATTTAGCTCAATAAGCCATTCCTCAAAATAATTTTTTAACTTAAATTTAAGGTCTTTCCATGTACAATCTGGAGATTTTTAATAATGTGCTAGTGATGTTCTAATTCATTCTGTATTTAGTTTAATCTTTTCAAAAGAACATTCTTTTAATGTCTTCAAAATCTTGAGCCTTTTCTACAAGTTCTCTGGCTATTAGCTTTGCAGTTATGCCTGGAAAAAAATTAAGAAGATGATAAACCGATAAAGAATTGGTCTCTATTATGTAAGCTAATTGTCTCAAATTTAAACAGACTTATGCCACCTTCCTTTGTATTATAATTGGGTTCCATTGTTGGAATATTATCACAGCACACTGTATATCAATTTGCTTTGTGATATCTCCATTTCAAGTTGTAGTCTTAACTTTTAAAGCTCAAACTAGCATTCAGCCTAAATTCTTTTTACTTTCTCTTCCTCCAGATAACTTTTTACTAGCACTTTATATATAATAGAGTTCAATAGTTCTTTCATAAATTCAGGCTAAATTCTTTTCAGTCATGTTTTTTTAAACCTGCAATTATTAAATCTTTACAGCCTCACCTAATTCTCAAGCTAGAATTTGATCTTCTTTCTTCCCTTTTGCAATGAAAGCCATTCTCATTTAATTAGTTTGTAGATTTGAAATTTCACTTTGAATTGAGTCTGTAAAATGTTTTCCTTAATTCTGTTTCTTAATTAACTAAATTCAAAATTGCTGCACTTAATTTATTGCAATTTCAATTTAAAATTAAAACAAACTATACTGCTTTAACAAAATTTGCAATATAAACATAGTAAGACATTTTTTAAATCAAATTCGAAATTGAATTAATCTTATTAAAATATAATTACTGTCTCAAAATGCCTAAATTAATATAAAATGCAAGATAAAAATATAATTTTATATTATTATCTTTTTTCAATAACAAAACATTAGTTTTGATACAAAATTGTACCAAACACTTAATATATTTAAATTTAAAATATGAAATAAATTCAGTGTTTATGATTTTCTCAGCCTTAAATAATTGTCATTATTATTAATTAAAATAATAGAAAAAATACTTTTCTTATAACAAAACATTTTAACCATAGAATTACATGCAGTAATATATAATTAAATATTTAAAATGAAATATTGAATGTAAGCAGATGTATCATTTTTATATTATGTATATTTTTCTCAAAGTTCATCATTATTAATAAATTTATATTTCAAAATACCAGTTCTATTTTTTAAAAATATTTAAAACTGAAGTAGTTTTTTAATACTACACATAAAGAATTAGACATAATTCAATAAAGCTCAAAACATCTTTCTAAACTGTTAAAAAATAATGTAAGCTGTTTGCAGATTTCTGTTCTAAATAATCAATATAAATGATCCAATAAAATTAATTTATTTTAATTCAAAATTTTTGATATCACTAAATTTGTTCTGTTATATAAAATCAAAACTTTAGCATTCTATGATAAACACCATTTTGTTAATCATCTTAATTGTGAATAATTACTGGTACAAATATTATTTCTAGTAATCAAATCAAATGAAGTACTAGTAATCAAAATGAATTATATTTAAATATTTAAAAGAAATTTAAAATATCAAAATTTCCATCATACCAAATCATTAAAACATAAAATTTTTCTTATCATAACTCTTAAGATTTTACAGTGCAGTTTTTGACAATACTTTTTTAAAAATGTATTTAAAATGAACATCTTTCATCAGTATTTAGTATTTTTATGTTTATTAATGAATACACTTATTACTCAAGATTCTAAAAATATTTTTACTTTTCATTAAAAACTGCTTAATTTAACTTGAAGGGATCTGTACGGGAATCCCTTCTAAGTTCCATATGATTAGAGTTGCTGGAATCATAGTTTAACTTTGTTGATGAGTGGAGACTGGCAACAACATTTTTTATGAAAACAAAACATGTTATATACTAACATTTCTAAATATTTAACCGAATAAGTACTCTGATTCAGGATTTTTTCTCCCAATTTACAGTATATATATATATATATATATATATATATATATATATATACACCTAAGTCTGTTTTTACACTGTAGATTGGTTCCAGAAGAAGCCGTGTAAAAAAAAAACGTGTAAAAAAAGACATTGATCTTATACAAAAATGGGTGATTTGTTCCTAATCTCTAAAACCTATTAAAATTAGTGAAAAACAAGAATTTTTAAGAACAAGAATTCATGTTTATTTTATTAAATCAAATATATAATGCTTATTTTCACAAGCATAGTAATTAATGATAAAAAAGATATGCACTCTAATCTTAAAAGTAATATAAATTAAATGTATGGCAAATTCAGGAACTAAAAAACTATGTTGTGAACGAAAAGAATAGGTTATTCAATTTTTAAGGTAAAAAATAAAATAAAATAGAATAAGTGATAATCATAAAGTAGTTTTATATCTGACATTTCCTTTTAGGGATACATAAAATATTTAACAAAATTAAAAAACATAAATAACTGAATAAATACAAAATATTTTTTGGCTTACCTTTTATCTTAATGCGTTAAAATTAAATTTAATGGAAAATCAAATTTGCCTGCAAAAAATTTCTTTACCAAACACGTCTTATTGCATTGACAGTTCACAAAATATTAACACGTTTCAATTGCTCTGACCAGTAAATTTTATTGTATGCACATAAAGGGAATTCCCCTACTTGTTTGTACGCGCTAAAGGGGAATTCACTTAAATCTTTAAGCTAGTGTTCGCAAACTATCGATACTATCGATGGTTTCAGACTTTTTTCTTTAATAAATACTTTTTTGTGATATGAACATACTTCGCAAAAATTAAATTTGACAAAAAAAATTTAAGTACATAAAATTTCAAATCGTGCTAAATGGAATAAAATCGTGTAAAAAAATTAAAAATATTCAATTTTCAAACCGTGTTATATCAAAACCGTGTAAAAACAGACTTAGGTGTATATATATATATATATATATATATATATATATATATATATATATATATAACATAATATAAATAATAATGGAAATTGAGTAAAATTAACCTTATAAACATAATGCATTATTTTCATTTTTTAATTCACTTAATATTTTCATTCTTAAATCATAGAATTTCAATTATTTTTAGCATTTACAACATTCTTAAATATTTTATTTTTAATTGAAATAAAATATTATGAAAAAGTTATACTTCCAAAGTAGGATTTATGGTAAGTAATCCAAAGTCTGTTTACTCAGCCACTGTAACTTTTTATCTAGCTTATGGAAAAAAGGTTACTGTTTGATTAAACATTTTAATAAACAAAAACAAAAAAACAATTACATAAAAAATAAAAAGCATGATTCTTCTAATTATATTTAACTATTACATAAAAAGGAGAGAAATGAAATCAGAGTGGCATCAAAACAATTGGTGTTTTGAAAATGTGTGTCCACCATGCTTGGTAGAAAAGTTCAATTCAGTTTTATTGAACAAAGTTGTACTATTCCATAAAAATTGCGTATAATTAAAACGTGTAAATATTGTGATTTTGCGTAGTGTGAAAATAGATGGCACAGTTATTATTCTCATCTGGACATTTATTACGAAATCCATTTTCATCCCGTTTTTAATGTAGTTTAATTTATCCTATGAGAACAATTGAGTAATTGATTAAGGTTAATAAAAATAATAAAAGACTGTTTAAAATTAATAAATCTTTTTCAAATGTATCATAAATTAATTAATTAAAAAACTAAGTATTTAAATTCAGTCAGTGAAGAAAATATTTTGTTAATAAAAGTTATTTTGTATGGTAATTAAATCAACCACTAATATAATTTATTTAATTGAATATATAAAAATATCTAATCTTCCTGGATATTTGAGTGCTTTGTGGAAAAAAATTTTTGATTTGTTAAATTTTAAACAAATATAGATAAGTGAAATTTTAAACAAATATAAGATGTAGTTTTGCTTTTGTTTTCTTTATTTATATCTAAATGTTATGTTTTTGTTAATTTAAATTGCTTACTTAGAATGCGTCTTGGTTTCTGATAGTTTTATTTTTTTAAAACTTCAAAATAATAATAAACAATGTACTATAATTTAAATGTAATAAATGTAAAATGAATTATTTGCTGTTTAAATTATTTTGAAACTTAATCCTCCAGGAATTTTTTCTACAAGTTCATGTTATCATAGCTCTCTAAAAAATTATTTGATGTTTAATTTTTTTTACTATACTTTTAAATTTTACATTTATTTTATTTAGAAAACTTCAAACCTTGATGTTAATTTGAAAGTTGACAGTGACCTGTTATGCTGCAGTGGCCTGTTTGGTTGTGCATTATTTTCATTACTGGAAAGTACTGAGTTAGAATTCTAGTATAATCGAAGATCCATCGTGTTTACTAGATGCGACAGGAGCAAATTAAATATGTTATGGTTGCAATACCATCCAAGTGAAATGGTACCCCTAGTAGTGGCAAGTCATGTATTGGGGATCTTCTGCTTGATCCCTGCTTCTAAACTGCAAAGACTCCCTCCCAGCTGCTTCCATGTAACTGGTAAAGCCCAACTCTGGCCTAGGTCCATAAAAGCATACTGATGCAATAACAATGTCCTGTTGAAATACCATTTTTTTTTTCGACTTAAGGGTGTTCGTAAAAATTACTGTTTTCGTTGAAAATCACCTCAAACATTTTAAAAGTATTCATTAGAAATTAATTAAATTTAGTTATAAATACAAAATATTCAAATTTAACTCTCCCAAATGTAGAATATGTGTTTGAAATACCAATATATTCTATACTTATTTATATATTACATTTATAACAATATAAATTTTAGTAAAAGAAAGACAATTTTCTTTGGCATATTTTTTACTTGTATTTCTTCTGTCATTAATTTTTTTTATGGCTTTTATGTAATTTTGGAATAAATTGGATTTTGCATTTTTTAATAATATAACTGTTTAACCCAATAATCTTTTATTTTATTTAAATTATTTTATCACTGGCCAATAAATATATGTATTTCAAATATCTTAGGAAGAATTCCTTTTTAAAAAAATTATATAGAGTCGTTTTATTTTTCCTAAAATTTTGTTTTAATTCTTTTTTTGAAATACATTAATTTACTTTTTAGTTTATTTAGTGTTGTTCTCCCTATTAAAACCATCAAAATAAAATTAAATTATGTCAATCATTTTGAATAATAAGTTAGTAACATAATATTGTTCCACGCTTCGGGGTTCGTGTTGATTGAGAGTTGAATAAAACAACCAGTTAATGAACACAAGACTTTTATTTGTAAAAATTCCAGATGTAACAATCACAATTAATACAGCACAATTCATCAGATACGATAAGAAACAGCTCAAAGCTTTCAAATACCTCGGATAGCTTCTCTAGCTGTCACGACTAATCATCTTCACTCACTCCATGTCTTCACAAAACTGAAAGCTAACTAACTCATGTCTATGTCCCGCTGTGGTATTTATACCTGACTTGATGGAGAAATCTACCAGTTTCGCCAAGGCTCTGGAAGCTTCTAGGCTATCTCGCTAAATATTGGTCCTAGAGCTTAGGTGATGGATGTTTCCAAAATTATCTATTTCTTTCCAAGTCGCAAAGTTTCTTAGCAAAGCATCACCAAATCACCAAATTATTAGAAAAAACGCTTTTAACCTAATTAACACTTTTAACATTTCTAAATACCGCAATTTTTGTCCAAAATGTGAGTATTTCCGATCTGTCTGAGGTATTTTATGACAAATACAATTATTATTTTTAAATTTGTAATAATATGATGGTTAATGTTTTATTTGTAAATACTTACAATATGCATGACATATGTATTTAATCCTAGATTTCATTTTAATTTAGGGAATTATATTTTTCTCTATGTGGTGTTTCCTGTAAATATGTTATAGAATTATTTACTAAACACCTAAAAACTATGAAAGTTTTAGAATGACCCATAGCACTCATGTTATACACAATAATTTTACTTAAAAAGTTTGTTATTGTAATGCTGTCAAAATGATGCAATTGTAATCTGGAATAACACAAGTTGGTGGTTTTTCTGTTTCCATTTTATTTTAATTAATAATTTTGGTATCAACATATGGCTGTTGAATTGTTTTCTTGTCATAATTTGATTAATTTTTTGGGGGAAATAATAGAAATGTTGATGAAAGATACATGCTTTCAGGAATTCTCAGATTTTATATTCTTTTATAAAAGAAATTTTCTTTTATATTTGCTTTTATATATTTTTTTATAAATGTTATTTTTCACATTTTTTAATTGCACATAAATGATGTTTAAAAATAAATGATTGGGGAAAAACACGAATTTGCGTTTTTAACTCCAATTCACATCTTAAAAACAGAAATGAAAAAGCTTGGATTGAAATTTTCATTAAAGAAAGGAACTTTCTTTGTCACATGATTTATTATCAGATTCATTTTATTGAATTAAAAATATTTGGTTGAATTGAAACGTTTTTTAATTATCTAAATCCTATTTATTTTGGAACAAAATAGAGCTAGTATTTATATACTAAAACTGTTTTCTTTAAAGTTTAGTAGTGCAGTGTGTGCTTAAGTGAAATTTAATATATCTATTTACAGAACTCTTGATTGTGATGTATTCCCCCAATCCCATAAAATAAATATAACTTGTTACTCTTAAACTAATTTGTAAATTATTGGGTGTAAAATATTTAGTTTACTATTTAGAAATTTTTTTCAAATAAAAACATAATTGTAAACATTATTTACTGTTGTTGGATAAAAAAAATCCAATCTATGAAATTTAATTTTGATTATCAGTAGAATAAATGTTGTAATCATCTCTATGGATGTAATCAGTCATTATATTATATATTAATGATTCTAATATTATACAAGCACTAGCAAGTTAATAACATTAATTTCACATTTTTGCTTCTTCAACATTTTAAATTTATTTTAAGAGATTCTATTGATAAGAATATGCAATAGTAAAATTTAATTTATGCTTAAGCATTGGAATTATTCCTTTTTATTAATCAATATTTTTAATTTCTGTAAATTTTGTGTACATATTAAAAAATTATATACTTTAGTTTCATACTAATATGTCATCACTTTTTTTATCCTAAATTTTATGCATCATAAATTATTATTACTTTAAATTTAATAAATTTTATAGATACCTCTCCTGGTGGAGAAGATTCCGATTATTACACACCAGAAGACCCAAGCACTACAATTCTTGTTGATCAGGGAACAGATACCAGTCTGGATACACCACAAGGTATAAAATTAGAAGAAAAAAAACTTAGTTTCATTATTCTGCATCATAAAATATGACAAAAATGAACCATTAATTTATAATTCTTTTAAATTAAAAATAAAATTTTGCCTCAAATAAGAAAAATAAAATTAAAGTTTATATGAAAATATATAAAATGTCAACATATTCGCAGAAAAGACTTAAGTCATACTACTTTATTTGCTATGAAAAGAATGTCCACAAGGAATTTTTGTAGTAAAACCAACATGTAGTCACATATTTTTCATTAGCAATAAATTATACTGGAAAAATTTTGCTAGGTGTTTTTTTTATAAAATTAATGTCTCTTTGTGTACATGCATATACACTCAAAAGCATCTATTAAAATACCGTTAGTTTTAATGTTTTTAAAATCATTTTTCTTACTTTTCAAATGAATTAATATTTTTTATCTAATTTTCTTGAAATTAATTTTTTGACATGAAATTTTTTAAGTAATTGAAGATACTGATAATAATGTTTATCATGTGTATTTTACGATTGGATTTTAAGTTAAAAAATTGAAGCCATTGTTTTTAATGCTTTAAAAATCCATAGAATAATATTGGACTTTTATTTTATCATAATTATTACCTAGTAATTTAATTGTTCTTGAATAAATAAAATATAACAACATCAAATAAAGTTTAGTTGAAAAAGTGAACTCCAGTGAATTGTAGTATGAGAAGCAATAGGTATCAATAAAGTATTCTGGAGTTATTTTCTAAATATGCTTAAACAGATTCTAAATATGCTTCCGTATGTTAAAGAGATGTATTGCCTCCATTTTTAGCCTTGATTGAATATTTTAGGAATCACATGAAGTTCCTAATACCGTAGTTTCCTGTATATAATCCGTGTTAAAAAAGTTCCAAATTTCATCGTGTATATTATACGCTGCCATGGATAATCTGATTAAAAAAAAATATTCTCCATCAGAAATCTGTACAAGAAAGTTTTGAAAGAAATACTGTTTATATTTCATAAAATAAATAATAGGTGGTACCACAACACACCTGAGTTATTTAAGCTATAATCAGCTTTGTCCAATTACATTCAGGAATGAATTCGGCTCCTCGTATAGATATGACAGTTGCATTTCACAATTTGTCTCCGCAAATGTGTACGGTTTTGGTTTGAAAATATTCAAATTCATATATCATATGGAAGGGAAATTTTTTTAGTTACACAGTATATTTTAAATTAAAAGCTATAGCGAAAGAAAATTAAAAAAGTGGCAACAAACGTGTTAATATGAAATGAATAACAAAGCATGCATGGTATAAAAGAAAAATGTATAAAATATGCAATTTGTAAATAATTCACTTCTTTCTATTTAAATATCAACAAAGCAAATGTATATTTTTAAAATATGTCTAACATCGTTTTAAAAATTATCAGATGCTAAATATCGATAAATTTTACAAGAATCTTCTCGAAATTATCTCTCTTAATTGATCTTGTGCTTTCATCTCAAGTTTATCGCACATTGCAATGAGGTGGATTCAAACAGATCTTTTTCATAAAAAATGCTTTTTTTTTTCCTGTACAATTTATAATATTTTAACCATACTGTGCTTTTTTTAAATTTTATGTGACACCCATGTTATCAGCAGTATATATTTCAGACTATTTGCTGAAAAAAATTGCTGCGGATTATACATCGCTGCCTAATACTTGATTAAGGAACCTGTTGCCAGAAATGCTTTAGAATATATAACTGTAATAATATATACAGGGCTCGGAGTTGTCCTGATATTCCTGAAATTCCTGATTTTTTAAAAAACATCCTGAAATGTCCTTATTTTTCAAAATAAATCCTGGAATTCCTTAATTTTTTATTACATCCCTTTGAAAGTTTAATTTCAATTAATAATTTTATATTTTTCAGTTGTAAATTTTTCTTTTAGTGGAATATATTTTTTCTTTCAACTGCTTTCTATGCAAAAAGAAAGAGAAAAATTTCCCCCTTTTTTGTTCTCTTTCAAAACGGAAATAGGGTTGCTATACATTCGTCTCCACCTCGTTTTCAGCCATTGCTCACGCATGTCTGAAGTAAAAAAAAAATTTAGGTTTGGGTTTACCATTAAATTCTATTTTGTGCCTTTACAGACAAAGTTTCTGGTTTTAGTAGTGCACAACTATTTACAATGATATCAAAATTGTGAGAATTACTGGCCTACGTTTATGTGCATGCGTGAAATGCTTATCACGCCATTTTGAAAGATTTTGATGGGTATTTTGAAGAATGTTTATTAGCAAGCTCAGAATTTTATTTTTTGAAAACAATTAATTTTCATTTAAAAATGCCAAGGAAAACGAAATTTTCCAACAAATGGTTGGAACTGCAAGATGGGAATAAATGCCTAATCAAGACATGGTGCCGAAGTGTTGACGATGTTCATTCTGCGGAGTGCTTCGTATGCAAAAGCAAATTCAGTGTTTTAAATATGGGTTTTAGACAAGTGCTTGCTCATGTAGATGGATTAAATTAAAAAAAAAATGCTGTGAGCTGTTACAAGAATCAAACACTATTTACTATCAAGTCATCAACTTCATCAGAATTCTCGACATCGACTGTAGTAGTGAATAACAAATCATGGCTTCCCAAAACGACATCAGATAAACAATTTTAGTTTTGGTGGCAATAAAAACATTTGAAAGACCCTAAGACTCTGGCATATCGGCATTTTGTTTCATTTTTCTAAAACTTTTTAACCATATTTACTTCTAATGCAAGAAATTAAACCTTTAGTACATGTGATGTACAGTAAGTTAAATGAACTTGTTTGAAGTATCATGTTTAAATTTTTAAATCCAGAAGAATTCCAGGGAAAAAATGGAGTGTAGTTACAATAAATTAATGTTGATTCAGGAAAAAAAATGGTTAAACTTAAAAACAAGGTTGAAATATATCATGGTGCAACAGAAATAGTGGAAAAGCTAACAAATAAAATAACATTTCTACAAAGTGTCAGAAGTTGCCACATAGCAACTTCTAAACTTTTGCTTCAAAAACTTCCTATAACAAATCCTTTACTCAAAGATCTCCAGTGTTTGTCTCCTTATAATAGAAAAAAGGAAGAGTCTAGGAGTTCATGTAGCAGATTAATTCAACATATTCCTCATGTGAATAAAACTTCTTCAGATTTTGATAAGTTGAATGAAGAGTGGATTCTTTGCATGTGTGAAGATGCGACTTTGCTTATGAATGATTATGATAATGACCAAAATATCTGTAAATATTGGAATATAACTTTCAATATAAAATAGCTGGTGGTTTTATAAAATATCTTACTTTTTCTAGAGTGGTTAAAGCATGTCTGTCGTTATTAAATGTAAATTCCCAACCAGAAAGAGGGTTTTCAACTAACAATTCTGTTGTGACAAAGGAGAGAGCTTCTTTATTGGAATTAACCTTTCAAAGTTTACGGATTTGTCATAATGTTATTCGAATGCAGGGCAATTCTGTTTCCACCATTCCATATACCAAAGAAATGATGCATTATATTCAGAAATCTCATGCAGAATATGCATCATATATGGAAAAATCAAAAGATGTAACACAATTAGAGAAGAAAAGAAAGGATGAGGAAGATGTAGAAGCTACTTGTGAAAAAAAGTTTAAACAATCGCACCTATTAGAAAAAATTAATGAACTTGAGGAAGGAAAGAAAAATTTGCTTGATAATCAGTGTGTTGCTCAAAAACTTTTGGATGATGCAACTAAAAAATAGCATGTGCTATCAGTGATGTGAAAGTTGGACAAATGATGCTGTCTGCTGCTAATGCAGAGATTGCATCTGTGAATGATAAATTAATAAAGTGCAGTATTAAATTATTGGTATTAAATGCTAATGCATCCAGTTCAAAATGAACATTATTCAATTATACATAAATTTTCTGTTAATTTAAAGCATTTATCATGTAACTTATTAATTTTCAGAAAATGTTCAATATAAAAAATTTAAATTTCTGTATTATTTTTCATATTGTTGTATTAAAAATTAAAAAACTCCAAATTTATTAAATAGTTTATTCCTTTTTAAAATGTGTTTTATGCATAAAACAGAAATTAATATGTAAAAGTAACATTGGTTTTCTTTAATTATTGAAATATGTCCTGATATTTCTTGAAAATAGTGTCCTGAAAAAAAAAATTCTGTACTCCGACCCCTGTATATATTACATCTTATATTTATCTTAGAGCTAGATTAACAAAGTTTTAAAAGATCAATTTTATTTGTGAATTTTTCAGTTATAAATTATTATAGCTGATTTCAAATTTATTACTCAATCAATGTATCACTATAGTTATCAATTTTTCCAGAATTTTTTTCTCTTTTTGCTGATACAATTTTAATTAAACAATTTAGTGGGGAAAGAAATACATAGATTATTTGTGATACCTAGCAATTTACATCAAGCCCATGCTCCTAGTATCTTTGGGATAAAATTAGCCTTTGCATAGCTAAAATTATTTTTAGCTTAATAAAAAGACTGTCTGGAATATTAAGTTAATAATATATTTGTTCCTGTGTGCATTGTGTTATTAGGCTAGAATTCCTATTCAATTTTTATAAATATCATATTAAAAAAATAAGTATAGAAAAATCAAAATGTTCAATTAAGTAAAGAAAAAAAAAAAAAAAAAATAAATAAATCAAAAAATCAAGTTTTCTAAATATTAAACTAGAAAAATTGGAAATTATTATTTTTTTTTAATAAAATTCATTAGAAATATTTAACATGAATTTATAAACATGAAGCTTGATATTTGTTTATTTTGATATTTAAAATAGTGATTGGGGTTAATAAGTGATAACTTCTTCCAGATTTAATTTTTATTGTAAACTTGGAAACCATTTTTTTTTTGTTTTTAGTTTTGGAATTTCAATAAATTATGTTAACAAAATTCTTTTCTTTAATTTGACTCATTTATTTCTTGTAAAAATATTTAATATCATTATTTAATGTTTTCTAAGGATTTTAAGCTAATTCTAAGATAATTGATTTCTGCATGTAGTGTGAAAAAATTCTTGTATCATACATTCACATAAAGTCTTATTCAATTAGAAGAAGAGAAGATTGAAATTTTTATTATAAAAAAATTCTGTCCTTAAAATTACTAACATTCTCATTGATACCTTAATGGTCTGATGTGATTTTTAATATATGGAATTTCACTGATTTGCTTAGGAGATGTATACAACAAATAAAATAAGTTTAAAATTTATAATTTGCTTAAAATCAAAACAAGATGAAAAAAGATAAGAGTGTATCATGTATTAAGAGTATATTTATGAAAATTTTTTCTATTTTAATAATTGGCAAACAAAAAATATATTTAAAAATACTTTGAAGGAGAAAAATAATTATAAACAGATGAAAAAATTTAGAACTATTGACATCCATTATGTATGATCATTTAATTAGTTTCATGCAGAAAAAAATTTTTTTTGATTATATTATTTTTATAACTTTCAATGGCATGACAGCTTCCATGGGTCCAAACCCTACAGTGCCCATATCAGTTTTCTTGATTGAAGACCCTGAAGTGTGAAGCATATGTCCAAATTAGTCAGTCTAACATGAAACCCTTAGTGCATAGTTCCCAAACATGCTTGGTACTCAGTTTTATTGACCTATGAAAGGCTGAGTCGACCTTGCTTTGCCCAGGATAAAAACTTGGACTTGTGCCTTGGGAGCACGAAGTGCCATCATTATGCCAATGGCTTCATTGTTTCTATAATTTTGTATAAATATTATCTATTTTAATTAAATTCTGATGAAATAAAGTCATAATGCAAATTTATTAATCAATATGAATATTTTTGTTTATCAAAGCTATGTTTATCAAAACAATGTTCTCATTCTCTGTAAATTTTTAAAAATTTTATATGATGCAAAAAATAAAAGAATAATATGAAGCAATATTTATTTGTCCTAGCCAAATTTTATAAATTAAAACATATATATTTCTTATAAAAATTTACTTTTTATAAATGCATTATCAAACTAGTTCCAGTTATTCTTCTAAACTTCAAATTATTTTTAAAAGTTTGTACAGTCAATTTTTCCCCATATTTTTATTTATCTTTTCTTATAGGTGAATTTTTAAATAATGTTAACTAATGAATTTTTAAATAATGTTTATTTTTAATAAAATTTTTAAATAATATCATAGTGAGTGGAAAAACATTTTTTGCTGAATCATTTAAATTTCATTCTCTTTAAAATATTAGAGAACTTAAATAGACTCTTATTTTCATGAGTAATTTTGCAAAAGATTTCTCGAGCAAAATACTTAATATGTAACAATGTAAGATATATTCTTAGAACATGTCAAGTTTATCTGCCATTCAATTACTTAACTCATTTTTTTTATTTTTTTATCCTGAAGTTAGGAACACATCTTTATTAATTAGTATCCTGAAAAATCTTAAAGTTTATTTTGCAAATTGTTTGTGGACTACATTGTCATAATAATATATTCTTTCCCCCAAAATTTGTCATTAGCTTCTCTCATTATAATCTTTGAATTATTATTGATGAATTTTATAATATATATGACAAAAAGGAAATCTATTTGTCTCCTATTTAATAGTTACTTACTTAATATTACTTAGTTATGTTCACATGTTTATTTGCGAAAAGAATCAAGAAATGAACTCCTTTTGTTATTTTTATGGTTGCAAATTTTCATTTAAAAAGTCTGTAAAATATCTTTCTTTGTTGTAGAATATGCATAGTTAAAAATTCAAGCATTAATAAAAAAATTGCCTATCATCTATAAATTTTAAATATGATAAACATATATAATGTTATTGTATTTAAAAATAAAGACTTGTTTTATATACTTTGTACTGTTTTATGAATTATTGCCAATTTCTTTATAAGTATTAAAATGTGTTTCTTCAGTTTCAGGTGGAAGTTAATTTTCTCAGCTGAAAAGAACTGCAGTATCTTAGTCTGGCTTTGTGATGTGGATATTGAATCTCTGACCCACTGTCATAGTAAAATCACATAACATGGATATCTCTTCTAAACAGCTGTTAAGCATTTCAAAATATGGCGTTTTTGATATTAAATTAATTTAGTACTATGTTTGCTTTCTGGCTACTTTTAAATTCATGTAAATTTATTTTGTAATAAGCTACAGCTGCTTAATGATATGCATGTGGGCCAGATATCTGCTGTATATTTGTATTTTCGAACATATTATTGGTTTCCATCCAATTTTAAATTTGAGCATTGAAATTATTCCTTACTTCATTAAATATATTCTCTTTTAAATTTATTTAAATATGAAAAAATTAATGATTCATAAATTGAAAAACATATTAAAAAAATTCCTATGATATCTTTTTATTATGTATGCTTGTGTAATCTATATTATAAAACCTTATTCTGATGAACATGATTAGATATATTTTTTATAAAGCTTTAAAATTTTTTAAATATAAGAAAGCACTGGTATTTTTAAACCATTTTATCTTGATTCAATATGTGATTGTTAATTATTATTTCAGAAATAAATATTCTAATGATTGCAATTTTAATTAATGGAAATAATTTTATGCTTGAAAATATCATTCTGCAAATTTTGTTTTAATTTTTTAAATGATTCTTTTATTTGATTTTAATCTTGAGATAAGCAATACATAATCTATATATCTAGGTACATTTTCACGTGCCATGATTGTGTGATCATGACACTTGGATAAAAGAAGCTAGAACATTTAATATAATTTACCTTCTTAATTTGGTTCTAATTTGCTTGCTATTAATATTTTTAACTTCATGTATGTAAAAAGATACTGAATTTCAGTTAGAATATTTGCAATCAATTTATAAATTTGTTTATTTTCTTATGTGTGCTGTTTTATTTATTCAGTATATTAGTGTGTTATTTAAATATTGAAATTGGTCTTTTTTTTCATTACACACTAAGGAAATATTAAAAAAATTGTGCAATGTGCTGTCATTGTTTTTGTCAACTTCATCATTATTACCTCTCATTTCAAGACAAATCTTTATTGAATTTTCTGTCAATTCTCTTGAGCAGTTTGTAGTTTTTTACCCTAGTTTCAAATGTATTGATTTTAATGAATTATTAACATTTATAGGTTAAATTTGATGCACTTTATAAAGGATGAGTCATATTGTGACCTGATTTTTGTACTCTATGAATAAATTCTACATACCCAAAACAGTTACTGCCATTATTCATTTTTAGTTAATTTGCTTAAAAACTAAATGTCATCTATTGCAGTTATTGTATTTTTCTTTTGTAAAACAATCATAACTCTGCACACAAATTTCAAGTTAAACAACTTAACATGGTGCACATTTAAAGTTTAGTAACATTTTATTCTTTTGGCTGTAACATTTGTCTGACTATTTTGAAATACGTTGATAACTATTATGAGAATTATTTATTTTCCTTGAACAATACATGAACAAACAATCCCAACATTGCTTATTACTGAATCAAATTGGATATTACTTAAGTATTTTTGCTTACAAGATAACAAATATAAAGTTTCTTAATTTTTCTTTTTACATCTTAGTTTTCTGATTTAAACATTTCAGTGTTGTCTATATTAACAAATCCAAGAGAACTTGTTAATTAAATTTGCATTGAAAATGTAAGGATTCTAAGATTTTATTAGTTTCAATTTTGAAGCTTTTCATTTCTTATTTTTGGAACCACAGTTCATGTTGCATGCAAGTGACTTATTTAATTGTAAATTGAGAGCAATGTTCATTCTCATCTCTTGTTACATACTTCCTTTGAAAAATGAGCATTTATTGGAACATTTAAAGTTCATCTTATTATAAGAAATTTGAATATTTCTTAATCTTGGAAAATGTGTTTTATTTATTTGACATTGTGTTTCTGCCTTTTTGTGACAGTGAGGATTGCATGCACCTTTAACCTGGAGGGCTCTGCTGGCAGTAGCTTGCTGCTGGTAGGGTCTCCAAAGGGTAGGTGCCAGACTAAAAAGAACACCATCACCAGTCAAAACAGACTTCTACCTTTATGGTGCTCAGAACTCTTGGATCACCAGAAGCTGCTTATTACCTCTTCCTTATGATCTATTTCCTAAAAAGCTTAACCACTTGACATACAAATAAAATAACAAATTTACTATTCTATTTTATTATTGCTACAGATGAGAGGGGGAATGTATCTTTAACAGTCTAAACAAAACAGCATCAATGTACGAATGAAACAACTAATATGCTAATCTAATTTTATACTGCCTGGGTTTAACCAAAGACATTTTTTGAGATCTTGGAGATGTCAAAGTCTACAATGGTACATGAAATAGATGACATCTCAAAGAAGTCATTCTATGTCAAGTGGTTAAATTATTTTTTTTCGATATATTAACTATCAAATTTTCATTAAATATCAGTTTTCATTCTTTCCATTTTCAAATTCTGTTATTACTGTATTTTATCAACAAACAGATTTTCGTTTAATGATCCTTAATTATAGTAAAAGAATTCTCTCTTGCTCCTTATAAAATCTTAATAAAATAGTATATTAAATAAACCTGTACAAGTTTTAATGGAGACAAATGTAAATTAAAATCTAAGATTAGTACAGAACCGGAAAACAAGACTTGAATTCTCTTCCTGGTTACTTGATTCGAGTTAACAACTGAATGATAAATACTCTGGCCTAACTGCTCAGATGTTTGTCATAGTTTGAAACTGTTAGTTTTACTCAAATCCTTTAATGCGCCAAAATTGATATAATCAGTTGTTACTGGAAATTTTTTATGTCCTGATTTTTTAATATTTCCACAGAAGAATAAAATTTTATAAGAAAACCAAATCGAAGAAAATTAAAATGATGTAATTCTGCATTTGTAAAAAGGAAATAATTTTACATTATTCCTGAACTAATGATTTATTTATTGTGTGTTGGTTAATTTTATACAATTCTTATACTCCCTTTTAATTATTTTTAACTTTTTACAGAAATACATCTAATTTCATTTAGGCCCTTTTTTAAAAATTTCATTGTAAAATTTTCTATTATGAATATTAATGAAAAATTCTCCCAAAAATTAAAATATTTTATTGTATTGAGATTTTGTTTGAATAGAAATCTGCAATAATTTTTTTCACTTCAGCTTTGCTGCCCAGGAGTTCAGGAAATATGTGGACAAAATAACTTTTGTTACTGTTTGTAAAATATGCTGAAAAATTCAAATCTATAGGAGGAAAAAGTCATTTTTAAGAAGCAAGAGATTGTAATTTTGGTGAAGTTACAGAAGAGTTTTCTTTTATGTTGCTGTATCCCTTTAAAATATTTTTCTCCAAAGCAACTAGTAAAATCAGAAACAACTGAGTATTTAGAATAGCAATGATTTTTTTTTATCAATATACTAAATATTTATTGTATATAAAAAGGAATTTCTTGTTTTTGTTAAAGGTTATATTTTTATTCTGAGTAAGGGGTTTGTTTTTCAATAAATTTTTAAAATAGTGTTTATTACAATAATTTTAAATAAAATTTCAAAATACTGTAAAAATATTTCGGAATTTATTGTGATGTTCTTAAGTATTATGTTGGAAAATTTTATATGGAAAAATAATTTAAAAATAATATGCACAATCTGTTAGACCTTTGATATTGTTGGAGTTAAGTAATCAAACTATATATGTAATTTAGCATTGTAAAATGTTTCTTCGTTACAGGTTTTTTTTTTTTTTCATTTTCTTAAACCATATATAGTCTTTAAATTTTTTACATTCTAATCTAAATAACTTATCTTTTGCTAACTTATGTGTTAACTTACAAATTCCGAATTTAATCTCAAAATCTTATTTTTTATATGAAATTTAGACATTTATTGAAAGCTTTAGAAGGTACTTATTATGCATTGAAATTCTGTTGTAATTTGTTAAAGATGAAATGTGTTTCAATTTGTTTGTGACAAATGACTTTAAATTAATGCATATTATATTTCATAGGTTATGACTTGTGTATATGAAAATACATAAAAATAAATTTAACTGCTCCATTATGTATAAATTGCCCTGATCTGAAAATAAAGCTTCTGTATTATTTGTTCGTACAATGTTAACTATTGAAAAGTGTTTTGTTCTTATCTAATTTTCGGAATATGCTTCACTCAAAACCTTTACACAAATCGTCTTTTAAATAGAGATTTTTTAATATTATTTTTTTTTATATTTATGAAAGTTACATTTGTTTAATTTTTGTTTGTAAAATTTTTCATTTTTAGATATTTTTCTTTTAATATCTTATGGGTTTGTTTCTTCAATACATCTGGCTCCCCTTTTTTTAGATTAAATGAATACTTTTTTAATATGTAAACCATTTATAAAAAAAATGCACTAGACAAAACATTAAATTACTATATATTGAATAATAAGAGAAATGCAAATTTTATACATATTACTGTTTGTATCAAAAAAAACTGTAGTTATAAATTTTATTGTTGCCTTTTAACATTCTGAAACTTATATTTTTCTTGATATTATCTTTCCCTAGTTAAAGATGAAAAAATTATCAAATGTTTAAAATGCTTGCATTATATGAGACATGTAATAACATTTTAAAACCTAAATAATCTAATTAACATTAATTAAAAAATGTTTAATTTATGTGAATTAGTTTAAAATGCATGAAGAATATGAATTTTTATGTTTTATTTATATTTTATTCCTGAAATTAAAATGCAATTTAATTCAAATGATTCTATTAACATATGTAATCAAAATGTAAATAATAGTGCTTTAAAGAATAAAATTTATAAATACACGATATAGGATATCAGTATATATACTATTAATTTTAAACAATTTCACATTTTCTTCTAAGTCAATGAACTTATATTTTTTAATGTATTAATTTAAAAGTATATTCTATGGTTATTTAAAAGATATTGTAAAATTTTTACAATGGATGTTTATAATTTACTATCTACTAAAAAAATATAAATATTTTTGCAAATAATAAGATATTGAAGCAGTTACTTATTTAGTTTTGTTGTTAAAAATTCTTACTTTTTATAATGCTCTTCCTTTATAAATGGTGTAAAAAATTTAGATATATTTTTTTTCTTTTTGATTTAGTATATTTTTTATCTATTCTAATTTTTCTATCATTATTGAAAACATTGTATTTTTAGACGAACAATTAGGTTGTAGAAAAACCGTTCTCCCATCCACCAAGCAAGGGTTATGACATAATTTTCTGTTGGATCCCAGGTCATGTAGGTCTAGAGGGAAATGAAAAGGCAGATGCTGTTGTTGTTGGGTTGGGTTTTATGGCGCAAGGTCCAAAATTGGACAAGCTGTGCGAAGACAAAATTCAATTTTGCATTTATTTATTATTTTTATTTATTTATTTTTAAACCCAAACAACATTAAAATCTTAAAATACAAAAATTTTTGTATAAAGTATTATTAAAATCAATTTTCTTTTAAAATTTTATAAAAAGAAAACAAATATATAAATACAAAAACATAACATTAAACATTAAATAAAATTTAAAAAACCTATTGCCCTTAAAAAGGCAAATAGGTTTCTGTGGGGGGGGGGGGGGTTCCCCCAACAAATCAAACAATGTTAAAAAATCAGTTTTAAAAAAATGTAGACGTTCTTTGTTAAAATCTTTACATGAAATTAAAATATGATTTATTGAATATGGTTCAAAACACGTTTCACACCATGGAATTAATTCACTTAAAAATAAATGTCTGTGTGTGTGAAACGTGTGTGTCCGATACGAAGGCGAGTAAATCGAACATCGGCACTTCGTAACGGTAAAACTGATAATGGAATGAGGTATGGAAAAATAGCACGTAATTTGTTGGAGACCTGCATACTCCATAACTCCTGCCAGAGAAATTCAACAAATGTTTTAACAACCCTTCTCACGTCGAAAAGAGGGACAGAAGAATAAATTGAGGACGATGCAGCTTTAGCGGCTGCATCCGCATTTTCATTTCCCTCTAGACCTACATGACCTGGGACCCAACAGAAAATGATGTTATAACCCTTGCCAGCAAGGGAATCCAATGCTCCGAAAATCTTGGACACAATAGGATGGCAATAATTTAAATTTCTCAACGTTTCCAATACACTCAAACTGTCAGTATATACACAAACATTATGACAATTTCCTGTATTCACAAGCTGAAGGGCTTAATAAATGGCCGTAGCTTCAGCTGTAAAGATGGAGCAGGACGTATGAAGGCTGTAACC
>JAPDSC010086914.1:22009-34776 GCA_026290005.1 Latrodectus geometricus | reverse complement strand
GTGCATTCACCCACTAACATATTTCTATTTCTCACAGATGGGTGAATACACATCCTATGCGAAGTTATGGACGCGAGTGCATGAACCATTACAAGGTTAGTTGGTGTTAACTAAATTTGTGTTTTTTTCATTAAGAAATGAATTTTGCATGTAATTTTCACTTATAGCCTAAGAAAATAGGAATAAAAAATCACTCAATCATTTACATTTTTTGGATGATTTATTTTTTATACATTGTATTAAAATAAATTAATTAGTTAGGTTTAAATAGTTTTACATTTAATCGAGTAATTTTTTTTGATTTGATATAAAATAAACATAGCAATAATAAGAATTTTTAATAGTATTAAGAAAATTATACTATTAATAAATTTATTAAGTTTTAACATTAGAATTAATATTTTTGATATTAAATAATGAATAAGGTATCTAGTCCGATCATAACAATAAGATCGGAAAAATAATTTTATTTTATTTTATGCTTTAAAAGAAATTTTTGATTTCGTACATTGTTTTACTGATATACCTCGTATTTGAATTTATTATTCATATTATATTAACTCTACTTCATGCTTATTCGTTTTAAATTCTTATACATATTTACCTTTTGCATATTATTTGTATATTTAAATTAATATTTTTATGGTTTTTGTCTGTGTCTTACTTTAATAATTATATATAATAAAAAATTATGTAAATGAATTCGATTATGTGAAAGAAATTTTTCAAATTGACATCTGAATACAAATAGCAATAATAATTTTCATTGATTAGTACTCTGAATGCAAATGATAAAAAAAGAGATGTTCGAGTCATTTTAATGTACTTTAATTTCAAGAATGTTTACATGTAAATAATAAATGCAGTTAATTAAAGTAATATATTACACAATGAATTATTTCTATTTTGAAATAATTTTCAAAATACTTGTTTGTATTTATTTTAATTCTTTATTCTATAATTTTCATTATGATTTAATTTTATATTAGTATCCTATGCATTAATTACTTTAATATTTAACTGACTAAAAGTTTTTATATTCTTGAATTTGTCGGAAATATTGGAGCAAAATCAATTAGCACTAATTTTACATGGGAATAATAGCAGTATTGGAAAATACCCCCTCTATATTCATTAATGGTAATATTTTTTTCAACTTTAATGTTTAATAAAAACAAATCATCTAATTTGAAAGCTAAAATCCATAAATATTGTACCAAAAATAAAAAAAAATTATCAAGTAGATTAAATTAAGTTGAAATGTTATTATAAGTTTTAACTTAAGATATTTGATATAAATAGCTATTTCAACTAGAGAAATGTGATTATATTAAAAGTTAAGTAAATAATAAAATTTATCTGGAAAATTGATCAGAGTTACTTTGTTGGGTATTCATGTACTTCCTTAATCGATACTGCAGAAGTTTTCAAAAGAATCATGTATCTATCGATTGAATCTCGGTCATAGTCATCTTGTTGAACTACCGTCAAAAACAGGAATGTTGGTGACAGGGGTGTCTGTCATTTTCGTTATTATTGATGGCGAAGTGATAAGAAATAGATGGGAGGAATTTTACAAGTATGAGGTAGTAATGCATTTTTTTAAAGATTAATATTACAGAAAAAAAATTCAATTTTTTGCTGAAAATACCTTTAAAAGGGATATATTATTCCAAGAGCATAATTTGATGTATTGAATTTGTTAAATGTAAGCTTAGGAGGAAAGAAGAAGCATGATATGAATTTTAATACTAAAATACAATGTATATATCTATATCTATCTATCTATCTATCTATCTATCTATCTATATATATATATATATATATATATATATATATATATATATATTAAGGAAAACATGCAAAATTAATTTCTTTTTTGTGTATCGGAACATATAATTATTTAACGAATAAGTTGTAAACGGTTTTGCAGCTGTACGTTAAAAACTTGGTAACATTCCAAACGAAATATTAAGGTTAAATATTTTATACATTTTCCATTAAATTTATCATTTAAAACTAGTCTTTACAATTTTAAAAGTACATTTAAGGACTAACGAGGAGATTTAAGCAAAACTGAAGCAATAAATTACTTTTCAATTAAAATAGCTGATTAATTAACATAAGAGGAGGAGTGATGTTATTTATGAGTTATTGGCTACTCAGATTTATTTGGGGTCACGTAGTCAAACTATTTCTTTAGAATTCATTTAGGTATTTTATATTATTATTTACGATGCTCTTCAAACTAGTAGCTTAAAGCATTCTATTACTTTTAATCCCCTTTCTGGATACCTTCTAAATTATAAATGTGATTTTAAATAACTTAGTGCTACAGTATTAGCTTAGTGTTACATTATTTTTACACACATGGGAAATTTTACTTTCTTTATATCCCAATATTGTGATACCTGAATTTGTTTCTGTATGAATTCATGACTTAAAATTTCTGACAAGAGAAAAATCTATATGAAGAGGTTATATTGTCTTTTCGTTTTTAACATCTAACGGTCAGAAATAATTTCTCAGGAATCAAAAATTTTTATAAGGAGAGTTGTTCGTCGCTTCAATTTATTTTTAAAATAAAAATTCCAAACTCTGTATAAATTTTCATTTTAACTTTGACATCTTTCTAGATAATACAAAGTAGAATTCATTGTAAATCCTTACGTAATAATATTTATGTGTAAATATAACGTTTAAGTATATAATTTAAAACTTTCGCATCGAGGAATTTTCAAATGTTCAAAATTATTACATTACTACAATCAAACGTCTTTAATGTGAGATAATTTTAGGATATTCAACTTTTTAAAATTTCAGAATGATAAATAATATACATATATGAAAGTTTTCATTAAATTTAAAATAAATATTTTGCATTGGTCACATGTATGTATCAATGTTTAGATGTAAGCGATCATATGTTTAGATGGAAACGAGATAGTGCAAGAGAAAATGTAGAAAATCAGTTCATCATAATGCAGTAGCTTTTGAATGATTTTTACTAGTAAAAATTATTATATTTTAAATGAAAATATAGACAATTAAGATATTTAAAAACAATAAATTAAAAATAATTTTCGCTCATCAACATCTACATTATTAATTTTTAGTGTTTGAATATAATTTTCTGTTCTACACATTTTAAAAATATGCCAATTTTCAACTATTAATAATTGCATAAAATGTGCCACAATTTAAATATTGGATTAATTAAAATTTTAAAACCTCTTAAATTTTAGGGAAAAAATTTTATATATTTTAATGAGTAATACACTTTGCAAACAACTGAATCATTGATTTTACAATATTTAAGGTTCATTTCATTTTTAATTTATTATTTTTAAAATTTACAGTATATTTTCTTTTAAAAATGATTTTCTAGTAACGAGGTTAACTAATCAAACAAAAATTTCATTACAAGCTATACTTTCAACAGTTTTGTTTATCAATTTGTAAACCTAAATTGTAGTGTAAAGGTATGCTACAATGTAATAAATAGTAATAACTGATTTCCTCCAATATTTGAAGTGGGTATATCTGTGTGTTCAATTGTTCTGAATAAAAATACTAAGATATACTATGTTTAATGTAATATACAATTACTTTTAATACCTAACAATAAAATATTTTCTTATACTATTGTTAGTTTCTAAAATGTTTTTCTATAAATAAATATTTCATGCCTTTTTAGGAGCAAATATTTCCTAATCAATCACTCACTTTTTAATTAAAAATATAATATTAAATTAAATCTCATTTATGTATTGAATATTTTATTCTGAATTTTAATTTTAAAAAATTGAAGGATATAATTAAATGCTTAATCAAACTTGTGTTAAATGTTTGTTTTGGAAAGAATTTTACACTAAAGCGTATAATTTTCCTGTCAATGAATACAATCAGAAAAATTGTATCTATTTTACAATTTTAATTTGAAAATAATTCGCTTTTTAAATGAGTTAAATAAATTACTTTGATTAATTCATGGTGCTTTCAGAAAACGCATTCGTTCTTTCATTTGTAATTCTCAGATTTGGCCATGAAATACTTCATATGTATTTAAAATATTTACGAAAATCAAGAAATAAATCAATAATAAAATTAAAATTGTAACTATTACAATTCAAATTAAATTATATGAAATTTATAAAACTGATGTACTTTAAAATGCAATAAATTATATTTGCTTAATTAATTTTCCAACTTGAATTAAATATTTTGCTCATTTTACTTTTAGTTGATGGTAACCTATCAATGGCGGCAATGAAAGCAAACAGTATTCATTTGAAATCTGTGATAGACAGGTAAGAGTTTAATTAATTTATACGGAAGAAACGATGCAATTTACTTGATTGCATCTGAAATGAATAAATTAATGAGTACTGCTCGATGATATTGTTCGTGCAAATCTTATATATCAGAATTTATTGACGTAAACGAATCCAATCTACGTCAAATCATTGATGCGATTCTCTAAGGGGTCAATTTAATATCTGTAGATTTCGGTCTCTCAATCCTTTTCGGTCGTAGTTCTAGACTCTCTTCTAGATATTGACAATCATTTGTAAGCAGCATTCTCCGAATGGCTAATCGATTTCGGACGACGTATTTGTATTCACAGTGGGAAGCTTTCATTATTTAGAGTCCACTTCACTAGAACTCAGCACTGAAAGCCTTTTGAAATGGATCATTCATTTGCTTATGAAGTTATTGATTTCATTATGAATGGGAACGTTTTATAGAACTATATTATCGCATATTAACATGCGAATAAGACATAAATGATGAATGCGTAAATAATTTTGAAATTACTAAGATATAAATATTATTGTAGGTAGTTTTATTCAAAATGAAAATATGTAGTCTCTGTAATGTAAATAAAAATTACAAATAAAGCATGAATTGTTGAAAGGAAATTTTTAAATATAACTCAGGATGAGAAATTTGAAACATTCATAAATAATCTGCGTTCTTAATTTAGACTATAACGTATTTGGAACTTACATGTAAATTAAAGTGCTGTTTCAGATGTGTCTAACAATTACATTTTCATACATAGATGTCACGCTAATTTTTAGTTATCTGTATAATTAATAACCCATTGTTATTTGTATTCTTAAAATAAATAAAAATAGTGTACATTTTATAAGAAAAAATATATTTCATCTAAATTTATTTTTTATGGTAATAACTTTATTTAATGAACTATTCTTATATGCATATTTAATTATTTCTTCAAAACATTATTATTATTTACTGAAATTTAAAAAGAAAGTTTATTATTAAAATGTATCAATAGGTAAAATTTCCAATACTGTAATATAAAAATATAATTTTTATAGATTCAATAATTAATATTTCCCTAATAGTTATGCAAACCATCACAATTTTGATCATGTTAATACTTTAGATGTAAGGCATACAATTATCCTGCTAAAATTAATCATTAATTTTTCATATGAATTTTAAATATAATTGTGGAAATGGACATGAATTAGCAAATTGAAATGAAAATAATTTCGCTTTGCACAGGCTGGTATTGTATAATTTTGATTATTATTGTATTATATTAATTTCGGTAGTCATACTTATTGTTAATGTCTTTTGTTTCTAAAAATTCAATGTAGTGTTTCATTTTCAATTTTAGGAAAACTAAAAAATAATTACTAAATATCAATCTATCAATTTATTTATCAAATGAATGTATACAGATGACACTTTTCATAGCATTAAACTTAAATTAGGTAAAACATTTTAAATTTATTGCCCGAATATATATGTTATTTTTGCAATTATTAATTGAATTAAAAAAATTATCTTATTTATAACATAAAAAATTTGTTTTCACTTTATTCGAAAATTTATTTAGTAAGAAATACTTCAAAAATGTTTTAAATTATCAAAAACTGCTAAATTATTTAATGAACATTTGTATAGCCTTGTGATTTCTTGAGATAATTTACATTAGCATTTAATTAAATTAGGCTTGTATGAAAAATCTTTTTAATGTGAATGACAATAAAATGGTTCTATGTTCAATGTTGTTCTAAATTGTTCTATGTTCAATTCTATGTTCTATGTTCAATGACAATAAATGGTATGGTTTTACGATTAGCATAATCAGAAATATAAAATTAACTTATTTGTCTTGAAGTTAAAATTCTATGTAATAATTGAATTATTTCAAAAATCCATGCAATTTTTAATTTACTATATTTTATTCATTATAAGATTATATATTTTGCAAGGTAAGCCTCTGGAAATGCTATCAAATTTTTAGAAATGCTTGCTATCATTTATGTTTTTATCCTGGGGTCATACATTTGCATTCGAGCCAACAAATAATATTGATCGGCGTGTCTGAATGTTTTCTTACATAAAATGAAAACATTTAAAGTTTAGACTCTACTATTATATTAGTAAATAAAATACAAATGCTAAATTAATAATGTTTTCAATTCAGGCTTTTTCAACGAGAAAGCGTTTTAACTTTGAGAATACGTTGTTAAATATTTTGATTTTATAAACGTAGAATTTAATAATGTTTATTTTACCGTAGAATTTAATAATATTTATTTTATGAATGTAGCAATAATATTTTTTATTTGGCATCGTTTATATTGTTCTTTATCATGTTCTCATACAGGAGAATATTTTGATAGATTTACCGAACTTATTTATGCAATAAATCACTATCATTAAATTTTTATGCAAACTTTTAATCATCACATTAAAATAAACTACTATAATTTTTATTGCTAAATAATTTTACATTTGCAGTTATATTAAAAGTTAATTATTAATCACAAAAATTACACAACTTGTATCATCTAAATGAATATATATTTCAATAAAGTGTAATTTGTTTTTAACTCTAATTACAAAGTAAAAGACGCATTGAAAGAACTTTATATAATGATTGCAATTTTCTATACTGAAAGTCGATTTGTAAAAAAACTCTCTGTATTTATTTATTTAAAAGTAAAAAATAAATTCTCAAAAAATGTTTTTAAAAAGTTATATTTAAAAATATTTTTCATTAATATAATTTTAAGTAAAATTTGCACTGAATCTAAAATTGGTTACATGTATGTTTTCAGTAATGAATATTGATAGTGAAGTAAACATGTTGATGATAGCAGTACAAAATATGGATTGATAAAAAGTATCGTATATTCGCATATATAGATGAGCATGTAAAAGACACACACACATATATACATGTATATAGATTGATAGATAGATAAAGGAAACTTGGAATATTTCATTATAATAAAAGATTAGGAGGAATTAAACATAAGTTAAGTAAAATATAAAAGAGTTAAATTTAAAATTACCAAAAACATGTCTTCGAAGTTTTTTACACTTGAAGTACTCGTTATAGAAACACACATTGGGAAGAAAACTTCAAAAATGCTTACAAAATTGGCTTTAATTTTATTAACTAAACAAAAAAAAAAGAAGGTATTGACTCAATGTGTTCTCAGCATGAATATTCTGCAATGGTCAAAAGTAATAGTTAAAACTTATCACTTATATTCCAAAACCATACCAAACCATTAATTAAACAACGAGATATATACAAGACAACAAATATAAATATTGAAGATAAACAATCAGTACATGAATACGAATATCGAGGAAATTGCAAGTTTTGCCAAACAAATTTAAGCAATTTAAAATTCAAACCGTGTAAAATTGCCAAAAAATTAAATAATATTAATTAATAATATAAATTAAATAATTAATAATAAATTATAAAAATAAACAATAAGTGTAAATACTATTGAAAATGTAAAGCTTTTTTTAAAACTATGAAAACTTGGGTGACTTTTTGTTAATAACTACGTTAGTTTTATTTCAGTTTAAAATTTCACTCTAAAAAGACTACTGTCAGGCTTAAAACCAATGTTCATCACACCCATGTAAGATAGTGATCTTCAAAGAGAAAATTTTCGAGTTTGACCCAAGTTATTGTTTAGCAACAGGAGATTGATGCTGCGCTTCTGTATTTTGTATGCATATCTTTCTGGAGGGATACTTGGTATTTTTTTAGGATTATTTCCTTGGGACATATAAATACGGTCAATATCTATGAAAAGTTTCCGTGGAATACAATTTATAAGTAGGGAGTAAAAGAATTTAACGGAAACTTAGAAGTTTAGGCTGTCCTACACATGATGTTCTAAAAGTTATCAAGGATTTATTTATTTTCAATTATTGTAGCGGCTATAATTACAGCTATCTTCTCTGTAAAACCTAGGGTAGATGGTGTTAGGAGCAACTAGGAAGTTTCCCCGATAATATGTACTCACCTCTTGTTATGTATCAGTTTTTTTGGAAGTTGCTGCTGTTCTGTTATTAGTTCGTTGATGTAATTATTATTACGTTTGTAAGTAAAGTGGTTATACTGTGCGTTATAGTCTGTGCACGAATGACTAGTCATTCTATCTACTCATCAGGATGAAATTTAGAATTCCAAATGTATAAGTTCTGTAATTAACTATGAATATTTCCTAGGCTGTAAAACATCATATATTAGACATCTTAGCTTGCAGTGAAAAGACTTAGTTAAGAAAAATTTTGTTACTAAGAATTTAAATTATTAAAAATTTATTTTATTTATATAAAATTTTAAATTGATGGAAATATTTTAAATGTAGCATTCCGTTGCATAACATTCATTATTTTTTTCTTCCTCACCACATTCCTACTATGAACAATTATTCATTATATTAATCAGAAACAACTAGTTCACCTGAAAAATGTATATACAGAGAGTACTAACACATTTTCAGAATGATTTTGGGGCCGTTTAATTAATGTTTAAAATATAAAGACCATTTTTTTTAAATAATCGATCTTATAGCCAGTCTTCTGGACTATAAGTCTGCATCGTGATTTCAATGATACAAGAGCTTTTAGTAAAATTTCCAGGGGTATTGCTTTCCATTCCTCTTTCTCAACTTTCCAGATTCCATCTATAGTGGTGGGTTTTCGTTTAGAAAAAGCTCTTTTTAACAGACCAAAGATACAATAGTCCATGAGTGAAACATCATGGGACTTGGCAGGAATATGCTGGAAAGTTATATATGCAATACCTGTATTAGTCTTCATTTCTTAAAGGAAAGCAGTGATAGTTTTCGAAGAATGACTTATAGCTTTGTCTTGATGAAGTTTCCCTCTTTGAAAGTCATTGGGATAAAGAAATGGATTTTCTTCTGTAAATATTGGTCGTTAAAATTTCTAAAAGTATGATTTCATTTTAACATTTTTTTCCAATCTTCTTATTTTTAATTTCCCATTGTAAGAAAAACCTGCGACAACCACAAAAACCCCTTACTGAAACTTTCTTTACATTGACGGAATAAGAGATGTACATTTTTTTCTTCTCAATTCCTATTATAAATGGACCTTTTTTTGTAGTCGTTTAGGTAAACTCATGCTTCATCAAGGGGGAGAATGCATTTTTATTTAACTCCAGCTAAATGTTTTCATACAGGATTCTACAAAATGTTCTGCGTTGAGCCCCATGTTTTAGCAAAAGCTAGTAAACATAATGTTTTTTAGCTCTTTTAAAGTGTAAATCTTGGTTTATTATTTTATTCATTTTTGCTACAGATTTATCTTAAGACTGCAATTGATTTCTGTTTTGGTGAATTTTCTCTTGTTACCAACGATTTCATTTTAGAAACATTTGAAACAGGACGTACCTTTTTCGGATATTTGTTTGGAGTATTTTTCCATGTAGAAATAATAATGTACTGTTTTTACCTGTCTGATTAATAATGTTGCTTTTTTTCACTTAGAAATATTAATACCATGCATTTCACAACTTTTTTTAATTTTGGAATAAGAATATTTCTCTTTAGAAAGTGCAAAAACATATCCTTCAATCCACAGCTTGATTACATGTAATATTTTGAAAGAAGAATTCATTTAAAATAGCAGATGATAGTTCTCATTTTAAACAATAAGCTGTTGCCAAAAGTGTTAAATTCTAAAACATTTATTTTTTCTGAATTCTTTATCGAAATCATTTAAAAAATGTGTTAATACCCTTTGTATTACTATTAATAAAATCTCTAACGAATACGCTTGCTAATTAAATTTTTTTTTCTAACGTAAATAAATATTTATATGTTGAACTGTGAGACGGACCTTTAGAAAAATATTTATTGCATCAATTTATATATAATTAATTACTATCAATATCCTAGAAATATAAACTCAAATAATATATACAAGTAAATTCAAAATTGCATTGCATTATGCATCTATTTGATACTTTATAACTTTGTTAAGTATATGAATGGCATCAAATGGACTTCCAATCTGTATTAATATCTTTCAAGAAATCAAAATGCTAATATTTTACATAACTTCCCGAATTGTCAAAATAGTTTTATTTATTAGCGAGATGATAATGCTTTGATTTTATTCGTAAGAATTTACTCAAGCAAAGATGATATTCAATGCAATATTTATTCAACCAAATGATTTAGAAGTCTGAAATTTGTTATTGATTTCATTTAAGGTAAAAGGTAGAATGGAACTTTGAATTTTCCTTCATTCAATCAATCTACATATTTAATAACTGTAATTATATTTTGTTATATATTTTGAACAAAGTATAAGCTCTTTCGAAATATTAAATTTTTTATGTGTAAACACATATATCTTAATGAAATCTGATAGCCAATTAATCAATAAACAATATCTCTTTAATGATATTTCTGCCACTCAATGTTTAAAAGCTGAACAAGTTAAAGTGATGATTTCAATTTATTAGGTAAAAAACGCTTTCATAAAAATTTATAAATTTGAACTGTGAATATATGGTTATTAATTATTTACTTGAAATCTAGGAAATGTATCAATTTTGAAAATTCGTGTGATAAATTAATTCATTTTCAGAATTTTCAGTAAATTGTTCTTAATTTATAAATCTAAAATTATTATTATAAATTGATTCCTAATTAATGAATTAAATATCCTTTAATATAAAAAAGTGTATTATTCTTAAATTTGTGCTCCTTTATAGCTATCGGAATTCATAAAAATACATATGTCTAATCATGTAAATTACTACTACTTAAATGGAAAAAGTTTCGGATTTACTTATATTGGTATCGTAATAAAACTGTGATAAACATTAAAATTAAGGTGAATAATAAATTCTAAAGGACTTCTAAAAATAAACTTTATAATTCGGTCAGAAAATTATACTAAAATTGATTGTTTTCTATAGTATCAATTATGTATATTTTCTTTATGCCTAAAAGTATCATTTATGCATAAAAAACGCACACATGAATGATAATGCATAAGCTCTATCAATACACGTTATTTTAATTTAGAAATACAGCTTATGTTGTTTTTATTTTTCTCTTTCGAATTAAATTAATATGTAAGGAGATTTTCTAGGTATTTAATTAAATCAATTAATTAAATATGTTGCAAAAATAAATTAATTTGTTCTCACATCTTGCTAATAACCAGTTAACTTTTTTTTTCTGAGAAAAATAAACCAAAGATACAAACTGGATGATTAATCTTTTATATATAAAAGTAAATTATCACTCTCTTTTTCTGAAATCAACCGCAATAAATTTTTCCGACAGTATATTACTTTATATCTAAGCGAGATCTTGTTCATCAGTAATAAAAACAGAGTCATCCATCTCTTTTCCTGTTCTTTTTTTCTTTATACATTTTGATCTGCGATTCTTTTTTAGACCTTTTACTCGTCGTTTCCCTTTCTGAGCTAGTTCATCGAGAGTGGAAAGACGAACGAGATCAAGTAGATAGACCAAAACACTATCGGTCTATTACATTGGCTCGCTGATTGAATCTATTGTCGTCGCCAAGCCTGGACATTGTGTCCCCTACTGTGATACCCCTCACCGATATTATTCTCTGAACTGCTCTCCACCCCTCACTCTCCCTTGATTGCTATTGATCGTTTGAGCGCTACGCAGTACGACTCCTTTTCCTTTTCGTCAATTTCCCTCTACCCTCTATACCTATGCTTCAATCGTTGGAAGCTTGGAATCGGAGGAAGAATGTAAGATTCCATTGCCTCATCAACGTAAT
The DNA here is from genome assembly GCA_026290005.1 of Latrodectus geometricus. NCBI lineage: Eukaryota > Metazoa > Arthropoda > Arachnida > Araneae > Theridiidae > Latrodectus > Latrodectus geometricus. Next base: position 22,674 of record JAPDSC010086914.1, on the reverse strand, counting down.
CAGAAAGACTTAATTGCCACGCTGTTGACCTTTCAGAAAGCGATGTTTGTTCACGAAGTTCGGAAGACAACCAACTTTATCTCACTCGCCGGTCCACTCACTCCTCTTTTCTCCTCCAATTGCAAATGTTTGTCCGTGTGAGTTCCGAGGCAAATTGGACACGGAATTCATTTAAGGAAATAAGGAGGGCGATAAAAGTAATGAGAATAAAATGGAACTCTCGAAAATGAACACTTCATTTGAAATGAAATTGCAATTGGTTTTAAAGCAATTCCAGATTTATTTACAATGTTTTAAAGTGATTTGTCTACTAGTGAAACATGTCAATTTAATATTCTTCGTTAATGCTTAAGTTTTACTACACTTGTTTACAAATGATGAAATATTTTTTATTATTGAATATAAATATGTATATTGATTGTAATATTTTATATGAATTTGTATAACTTTATCAAATAATTATACGAGTGATTATTTTACTAGGAATTCATTTTAATAAATTTTAAATTTTCTGTAGAAAGCATAAAATTTGGTGTAAATTAATTTTTTGTAAGCTTTGCATGCAATATTATTTTATAAGCAAGCAATATTATTTTATTAGAAATAATTAGTATTATGTATATATATATATATATATATATATATATATATATATATATATATAT
>JAPDSC010086914.1:10544-21999 GCA_026290005.1 Latrodectus geometricus | reverse complement strand
TATATATATATATATATATATATATATATATATATATATATATATATGCGCATGACTTATTTTTTCATAATATATTTTTTGAAGTTTGTTTATAAAATAATAATAATTAGTTTATAAAATAATGGTATGTATTATGTATTATGAACAACTCACTCTATTTTAAAAACGAATATAGATTTATAAGTTGGTAAGAAAATCTCAATTATCAATTAAGGAAATAGAAATAGTATGATGGCAATTTATTTGTTCATAAAAAAGACATACAGTTCATCTTACAATGTTATTAAGTTTGAGAATTGTTGTATTCTGTAAGTTTGCAAAAAAAGTTATTGTTTTTTTATATATTCATAATAAAATTGTTGTGTTATATGTAAATTTGATGTGTAATCATAATTCATTGAAAGGTTTATGAATAAAAGTTCGATTTTGACATTGATAAACATATGATCATGTGAATATGATAAATGCAGTTAATAATTTTGGTATTAATATATTTGTAGACTTGAATCTAATAGTATACCATAAATTTTTGTTAAAGATATACACTTGAACAAAAAGTTATATATGTTCTTTGAAACTCTGTCTGAATCTGCATAAAGTATAAAATAAAATGTCCTTTTTTCCAGCATATCATTAAAAGAAATTGTTTTTCTAGCTAATTATTAAAGTGTCCAAAATCTAAATCAATAGATTTATGACATTAATTTTCTTAATAATGATTACATTTAAATACCAATATTCGCTTTTACTTAAAAAAATACAGCAGAATAATTTAAAATACCAAAGAAATTATAAATGCCATTAAAAATGAAATTTAAGAAGTATATTTTATTTAATTTATTGAAATAACAAATTCAAAATTATCAAAAAAGCTTTGTAAAACTATAAAAAATATTTTAAGTGTACTAAAAGATAAACTTTTGTACATGTTTAACAGCACATTTTCACAAATGTAAAAGCAAATAATATTTATATAATTGTTTGCATATTATTCAGTATTCTATTCTATAAAATATCATAAATTAGTCATATTTAAATTTCTTTTATTATAAATATTGTATTTTATTGCTTCTAAAAGTATAATAATTTTTTTATTATGTTTCAATTCTTTCATGCCTTATGTCATTGTTTTCCTTCTTAACTGATTGGTCTAAACTCACGCATATACAATATACTGTTTGTAGTAAATTTATGAATCAAATTCCCCTGCTTCTTAAAAAGTAATCAATTTAAAACAATTTCATGGTTATCGAAATAAATCAATGAGAAATTTCTTCAACAAAACTATGAGATATATTTCTCTTTGATTACACAAACCTTTAAGAGATTAAAAGGAAAGAAAGAATAGGTAAGGAAATTCTAAATCTCGACCAAAGTGTCATACGTTTCAAAGAACCTACGTTAGGTATTGTGAGGAAGAAAGAATAGCTGCAACACCTGATATCTTCCATTAGGACGATTGGGCCTCAGAATGCTTCTAACATCGAAAATGGAAGTTACTTTTTAGAGTGGGTGTTTGCTTCTCTTTCTACTCAAATTATCCAAAAACAACATGAAGAAATATTTCATTTCCAAAAGTACTTTGGTTCTTCTTCTAAAATAAACTTGATATGGATGCGAGAAGCAATAGACCTTCTTCGCAGAATATACTCACGTTGCAAGGGAAATTTGGTAAATTGCAACCTCCTGCTAGTTTTTTGCTTATAGGATTTTTTTTATATAGTTTTTCTTGAGTATGTTTTGTTTTTGAAATTTCAAATTAATGTTAACATGTGAATTAGTGTAAGAGAAAAATTTCAGCTATAAAATGGTAGCGAACATTTTTAATGGATATAATTTGTCTCAAAAACTAATTTAAACAAAAGATTCATAGTTTTTTTTTTATAAATTATCAAAATATTGATAAATTAAAATACTAATATATTCATTTTACTTTAATAAAATTGAAGCACATATGCACTTTTAGAGTTACAATTCCTGAAACCATAAAAGTAGCATCAAATAATTATTGAAAATAGGATAAGATTTAAAATAAAAACTTGTCATTACTAAATTTTATTTTATCTCACTTAAAATTTTTTTAAGGTGCAAATAAAAATAAAGGCCATTATATTTCAATTTAATTGTAATGCTAGAAATATAACAATGGGTAGAGAAATTCAAAAGGAAATTTTAACTAAAATAATGGATTATTGGATTTTTATGTTTATTTTAGCAAAAAATGTAAATATATGACTTTATATTTATGATTAAAGTTAATTAATAATATTTAAAAGTATATTTATAATATAATATTTAATGTTTGAAAGGTTATTTTATGAACCTCAGGTGAAAGTAGAATTTAAAAACAAAGTATAGTTAAAACTAATTTTGCTTGGTTTTTTTTAAAGTTTCTAGCATGAAATTATTAAAATATCAGCTATTTATAAAAACTTATTCTGCTATTGTACTAGTAATTTACATCTTATTTCCTTCCTATAAATCTAACTATTTGTATTTGAAATTTAATTAATTATTTTTTAGATTTAATAAAAGAATTGTTGATAAATTTAATAGAACTCTTAAGACTGTTTGTTAGAAGTCAAGAAAAATACAAATCAAATCTGTGTTATTCAATAGCTTCCATTAAGTAAACTGTTAATGCCCATGACCATCTGTTGATACGTAATCGGTCATTAAGTTGAAGTATTGAAATTTAAACGGCAATGTTCTTTAAAACTTTATATTACATAGCATGTTGATGCGAGGACAAGATTTAAAATTACTTTACTCAAAATTTTACAAAAAACTAAAATTAAGATTTTCTTATCATGTTATTGATGTTGACAAATTCATTTCATGTCAAATGAAGTATTTTTTGGCGTCTCAAAATTTATTTATTTAATTTTTAAGTGAAACATTTCTCGTAAATATTTCTTTATAAATTTCAAAATTTACTATTTATATTAATTTTAGGAAACTTTATCCAATTTAAAACACACATCCATAGAAGCACATTTCAATCATTAAAAAATTTTTAATTAAAATTTGAAATTTAACATTTTTCTTAAAAATTTGAACACTGATTTTTACGTAATGTAGTACCGCAAAATAATGAATGACATTTTTATTCTCAGGTCTATTTTGTACCAGGAAACTTTTCTCAAGCTTAAATATTTTTGTTGAATTCTTAATTTGTATTAAGTTCAAATAACATTTGTTTATAAGATCAATTATATTCAAACTCCTAATACATAGTTTTTACATAATGGAAAATGCCTTCTAAATTGACAATTAGTTGTATTTTACTATGAATTTCTATAATTGAATAAAAGTAAAATTTAGGCTGACAATGAACTTCAAAACATTCTAAACTTTAACAAAAAGAATACTTATTAAGGATCTTTAATTATTTGAGTAGTCGCTTTTTATCTTTACAAAAAATATTATTACATTCCCTTATAATAAGAAAATTAAATTAATTTTTTCATTGATTGAGTCTTTGAAAACTATTTTAGTTACCATAGTATTTAATGCAGTGATTCTCAACCTGTGGGGCGCGACCCCCTAGGGGGGCGCGAGCACACTAATGGGGGGGCGCGATCATATCCAAGAGAAAATGTTATTTAAAAAAATTGATTAAGTGACTGAAAGGAAAGAACACACACACACACACATAAAAAAATACATTTCGACATATTTAATAATTAACTTATTAAATTAAAACAATTTACTAAATTAAAACAAATTTAATAATTATTAGTGACTTCCTTGGGCCTGTCTTTGAGAGCAAAGTTTTTCGAAGGAGGGTTTAATATTAGAAATAGACACTCTCAGTTCTTTTTCTATATTTAGCTGAGATCTATATTTTGTCTTCAAAGAAGCCACCACAGAAAATCCAGTTTCACAAAGGTAAGATGTTGAAAATGGTAGTAGAATGCGAAATGCTTTTTTTTTTTTAGTGCAGAAAACTCATCATCAACTCCTGCCCAAAATTCTAAGAGTGATTTATTACTAAATCGTCTTTTGGTTTCGCCGCTTGCCGTGAAGTCTATGAAGGTTTCTTCCTCTTCGATTGAGACGGGAGTATTTTGAAATGGATCCCTCACCCACTTGTAACTTGATATCAGTTTGTCTTCAGCAAGAAAGTACTTTTTAAAATTCTTTGCAAGCATTGCTAAATGATTTTCAATGGTTACAAAAAAAATTTTTAAATGTTGTTCTTCAGCCTTGTAAGTTTTAATACAATCATTCAAATCTGCAAACATTGTTAAGTTTTCTTGCTTTAAATTTCTGCTCCACAATTCCAATTTCCTACAAAAAGCATTAACTTTATCACTCGTATCAATATATATGTGTATTTGCTCCGTGCAGTTGAAGATTCGAGTTATTTAATTTCTCGAATATGTCGACCATGTAGCTCAATTTCAACACAAATAAACTATCGCGAAAATTCTCAGCTTCCGGTCTGTTTTCCTCTTCTAGGAAAACGGCGATTTCTTCTCTTAATTCATAAACACGTTGCAAAAATTTCCCTCGTGATAACCATCTTGCCTCGCAATAAAATAGTGACACTGAATGTACTGTACCCAAATAAACACTGAATGTACTGCACCCATGTCTTTAAAAGTGCGGAAAAGATTCTTGATTTCCGGGGTCTCATTTTTATATAATTTACTACGGTTACAACCGTAGTTAACACAATATTCAAACCAGGACTCATTTCTTTGGAAGCCAAAGCTTCCCTAAGGATCATGCAATGTGTCCAGACGCACTGTGGCGATTTTTGTTTCACAAGTGCTTGAATACTTTGGAATCTTCCTGACATAGAACGAGCACCATCCGTGCATATTCCGATGCAATTTTTCCATTCTATGTTTGCCTCGTTCATAAAATCATTTAAGATAGCAAATAAAGCGAGTGCTGTTGCTTTGAGTTCTATTGGTTTGCTGAAAAGTAATTCTTCTACTACTGACTCACCACAAAATCTAACATAGGCAATGAAATGAGCATCTCTATTACTATCTGTTGCCTCATCGAGTTGTATTGAAAACAATTTGTAACTCAACTTCGACAAAAGCTGACACTCTACATCTTCAGCTATATCTGCAATTCGTCGGGCAACATTATCATTTGAAAGAGGTATAGACTGCATTTGTTTTGTAAAATTATCTCCAAACATAATTTCTACAATATCAATCGCGGCTGGCAAAATAAGCTCTTCACCAATGGTGTGAGGCTTTTTACATCTGACTATTTTATGTGAAACTTTGTAAGAGGCAATTAAAGCTTTTTCATTCACAAAGTTTTTTTAAACAATGATTTTTGCTTTTCATATGATTTTAATTTTAATTCGAAGAATTCTCTGGGTTTGTTTACGTACTCATTATGAAGCATTTCCAAATGACGCTTAAGTTTATTAGGTTTCATGCTGTCTGCCACCAACATTTTTGAGCAAATGATATACAGGGGCCTTTCTTCTTCATTTACTTCAGTACTAGTGAACCCAAAATTTAAGTATTCTTAAGAATATTTTCTTGATTTTATTTTCGGGACCACGCTTATCTGTGTACTTGTTGAGGCTTGTCTATCGTCTAATGCTCGCTTACGCCTGCTTAAAAATTTATCCATGATTCTGCATAAGTCTGCTGCCATGAATATTTATTACGGTGAATTGCAATTGCACGAAAATATATATAATATACACATCCAGAATAGATTCAATAGCGATAGAAGGATCAACTCGAATGAGATTGTCTGGAATTGAAATTGGCGTCATAGAACTGTCTCCTTCTCCCTATGAGAAAACATTTGTTCACATCTGCGCACGCTCCTAGCTTAATTTTTTGCTGACCAGACAAATTCCAGACAACTCCAAACTTCTCGCGAAACCGTGAGAATGCCGAGACATAGCGGGACGCAAGAGCAATAAAAAAGCATAGGATTCTTGTTTTTTCAATGCTGAGGATCGGTGTTGCAAAATGTCAATAAATTTTGGTATTCTTGGTAATTTGTAAAGTTTAAAATCAAGGTTGTAGTGTAAGTTTAGCGCCAAAATACTCAAAATACATTATTATTGTATATATTTTTTTGGATGCGGTGGGGAGGGGGGGCGCGATGAAAATTATGATTGAAAATTGGGCCGTGAATACTAAAAGGTTGAGAAACACTGATTTAATGGGATAATAATGAAGTTTGTCAAAATTTAAAAAAAGCATATTATTTGAGGTATTAAAACTGCTCAAATAAATTAATTAGACAGCAAATAAAATATAAATAATTTTTATTAAAAGATTTAAATGTGATAAGTTTACATATGATGTAAATGTGGTATGTTTATATTATGTGATAACTTTATATATAATAAATTTTGCAACTGTGGAAAATAACTTGAATTTCTAATTCTAGACCAGCTTGTTATTCTTATTGCAGTAATAGCCTTAAGGATGAATTTATTAATTTATGTACTTAAGATTGCTTCAATTGCATTAATATAAAAATTTTAACTTTATAAAAAATTATTTAAAACATTCTTTTGCAAAATTTATTTGTTACAATTACAAAATTATAAATGCAAGTGATTAGTTAAGCATATTTTGTAGATACATAAAATGCTATGCAAATAGAAAATATCTTTAAAAAGATGTTTTACTTAATGTTTCAAAGTAATTTAAAAGTAAATATGGTTTTTCTTATATTTTTTATCAAAATTTTTATAAATTTTAAACGCTTAAAATATTCAAGTTATTTTTTAAATAGTATTAATTTTTCCAACAATGTCTCTGGAAAAAATATTTGTTGCTGAAAAGAAATAATTTAGTTTATATAAAATTGAATGTCATATGACTCTTTTTAAAAAGCTAAAATACTTAAAGTATAATATTAATGTATTAAATATTTTTCTATGTTCATTTATTTATTTAAGATTTGAACTATTAACATTTATATTAATAATATTGTAATATATTTCACAATTAGTAATTATTTATAAAACCACATGTAATAATCCTAGTTTGCAATCCAGAAATCATCCATAACAAAGACAATAATTAAAATTAATCACCTATACATGAGAAAGCAGTGTTTAAAGACATTATTAACTAAAATCACAATTTAATATAAAAGGAAAACGGTAGTTAAACATATATAAATGAAAGTTAATGCATGAAAAAAAATGGTAAGTTCACTATCATTTTCAACAGTATAATTGTTATGTTGCCACATAAAAGTTGTTTGCAAAAGCATAAAAAAATTCAGTGTAAATGCAAGAAGATGAATAAATGCAAGAATAAATATATAAATGCAAGATGATAAGATAGTTTTATACATCGTAGGATACAACTAATATAAAGAAAAAGGATTTCGTAACTAAAAATAGCGTTACAATAAACAGAATGTTTAAAAATTTTAATTGTTAAATATATTTTAATTCGTTTGAAAATGATTTCAAATTAATATCCATAGATTTATAAAAGGAAAATTTATAGACATATTTTTAAAATTAGGATACATAATATTGTTTGTTACAATTTAAATGATAATTTTAATATTAAGTTTTAAATTAGTAGTATTATATATAATGACAGTCAAAATTATTTTCAAATAATAGGATAGATAAGATTTATATGGAACTATTATACGTATTTCAGGAAATTTAATTTATGTATTTATTAAAGCATAATTTTTATAGCAAGTTTTGAATATTTACAGGTACCATAGTTACTGACATTATAACTTTTATGACACGATGTATCTTTCCATAAGTATAATGCTTTCTCATCATTTAGTTTTTCTAAATTTAAAATGTTTTTAAACTTAAACACTAGTTTCATAAACACACTCACACACACGAAATAATAAGTATCAACTTTACTTTATTAATTTCTTCCTTCCATTAAAAGGTCTAACATTCTTACAATGATAAATGTATCATGAATATTGCAAAAATTTGTCATGAATATATTAGATTCAGTATTTAGGATTTAAAGATCTTTGGAAAAAGCAAATTATCACAAAACTTTGGAGAAGTTAGTTCACTGTATCATTTCCGATTAGGAGCTGACGTATGGCACAAACAAAATAAAACTACCAAACTCATAAAAATAGGATGGAAGAGTAATAATCGTTGAGAGAGTAAATAAGTTATTCTTCTGGGATTCAGCGTTGACATTCCATATATCAAATTCTCTTATTTTTCTTAGTTTTTTTTATAAGAGGAACTTTTCAAGTAATTCTAAGAACATTAAGAGGTTAGTTTAAGAGGCAACAATGATATAATTAATTTGTTACTAATTTATTTAAGATAATTAGTTGGTCATTTATAAATGATCTTTTGATAGTTAAGAATATTTTAAACATAATTACTCTTTCTTTAAATCATGCTACTAATATTGTAATGCTATCATTTAAAAAAAATTATATTGATGAATGAATTGAAATAAAAATTAATAAACTATTTATCTTGTATTACTCTGTTTTGTATATATATTTAACAACTGTATCATTCTTCATAATTTAAATTTTGAAAAAAAATAGGTGTAGGAAAAGTATGATAATTTTAAATGTAAAGTATTTATTTAAAACTATTTATATTTAAAATTTGAAATGAATAATATGATTTTCATTCTTTAATATATTCTTTAATATATAAATCTATGTTTTATGAATGTAGAGAATTATAAATTATGATTTTCAATTTTACGATTGATATATCATCTTATTCGACGGTAATTTCATGAAAATGGAATTTAACAATAATGGACTGGACAAGACAATCTATAATTACCGAATAATAACCTTTTAATAGAATTATTTAAAATATATAGGTAGAGGATCAAGGTTACAAGTTTTGTCATCTATTTAAAATCAGTAAGCACGACTTTGAACCTAAAAATAAATATTAAGCAGATGATTATAGAATTCAACTTTGAATTAATGCGAAATCTATATTGTTGAGATTGAAGTTCCTCTTGTTACATAAATGACAGCTTGCTATTAAGATCTTTTTAAAGAATTTAAGTACCGAGGGAAGAATAAATGGAGTAAAAATATATTTGCATTGACGTTTTGAACTATGCTGTGAATAAATTTGGCACTCTATGAAAGGAACATATTTTTCAATCCATTATTGTGATATTATTCATAAATCACTTTAAAACAACCGGATGTGAATTTAGCTGTATAGTTTGAACAAGATTGAACCTTAAGGCATAGTTTAAAGCCATAAATTTAGAAAAATACGAATTCAGAAAAGATTATAAAATAAAATCTGAAACTAAAAAATATATAAGAAAATTTATAATATTTAATCTAAGAATTAGTGATGATTTACCTTTATTTTTATGAATAACATCAAAAGATTTAAGTTATTTGTTTAATAAAATGATTTAAAAAAGGTTTTCATTAAACATTCTTGAATCCACTATTGCATATTTTACATTTTTATGAAATTTATAAATTATTCAATTGCCAAACCTATTGTAGATTGTTCAAAAGTTAATTGCCTGTTTAATACATGATCGTTCTATTCCTGTAAACAAGCAAAATGAATAAAATTTTCCTTTTTGAATGCTAATCTAAATTGTTGATTCTGCAACTGTAGAGGAAATTGTAGAAAGTAGGTTATTTAACTGTCAATAAATGTTTTGTATTATAAAATTTGCAAAAAAGTTAATAATACAGCTTGCAACTACTGTGTAAAAGTAGAGGAATTAAATTTTAGTGCGTAGTGGTAAAAATTTTAATTTAAGTTCCCTTTAATTTTGACTCTAACTTTTCCAGTGATTCAAGTTGTCGAATGGAGTATTTGAGGGGGAACCTTTATGAATTCATTATGGGAATCAATCATGGATTTTTTTAAAAGGTCTTTTTAAAAAAGGCCCGTTTAACTAAAAGGCCCGTTTAAACGTTATCATTGACATATGTAATCTTATCTTATTGGAGAATATTTATGTCCCTAAGTGAGACAAAGTTCTTCCTATAAGCCTATTATAATAACATATGAGTTCAGGAGGAAAGTGCATATAATAACCGTATAGTATCCCCGAACATCATGCATTCCGAACGAAACAAAAATAGTTGTATAGTATGTGACAGTGCTCCATTATAAGATTTATAATTTGCAGTATTTGATCTTACATTAATTTCAAATAAACTTGGTCATGGAGAATAAAAAGGTGGGGTATATAAAGAAATTAGCTTACATTCTTGATTTCAACTGAAATTTTTAAAATATCTTTGATTATAATATGTTTACATATTCGAATGCCAGATATTCTGGTAGACCTCAAACCTGCACCATAAAATTGGAGCTCCATATTTGATTATTTGGTGATTAAACATCTCGTAGTAAATATGATCAAACATTGTAAATTTTATCATTAGATTAAGGCTCTTTAAACAGTCTATTTTTTATGTGTTTTCATTTATTTTTTATTTGAATTCATTTTTGTATAGTTTTCAGTATGGCTAATGTATGACATAATGCCATAAAAAATTACTATTTTTCTATCTTTACATACAATCTCTTCTCAAGAATATATATTGGAACTTTTGTACGAACTCTTATATTAATCAAACGAATATTGGTCATTTTCAATATTTTACTGATCTTAGTTTTGATATTGGAAGTGAATGCATTTAGATTAGTAAACACCAATTGTGAATTAATAATTTTCTTTTAATTTTAATCCTGATATTGTAATTTACTTTTTGTATGCCTAACAGCTAAACCTTTTTCAGTGTTGAGTGTTTTTTTATTGATTTAAAAACTCTCGCTTTAAACCAAAAAATACAATTTGTTTATTTTCAGCAATTTAAACTTTTTACTTAAAAGAATAAGAGTCAAAATAAATTATGTCATTTATTTCAGAAACCAACTAAGTGAAACAAAATAACCTTTAGAAGCTTTATATCTAAGTATTCTTCCAGTTCTGCAACTGCCATAGTTTGTTTTTTTCAATAAAAGTGCGATGAACAGTATGATTTCATTATCTCAAATTAAAGCCACGTATGTCTTCTTCAAAATATTTCTTTTGCTCTGTCTTCTAACATCTAATTGTCAAAAATAAAAGTCTGCTTCCGCATCGAAGCAAAATACTTCCCCCTTCTGAAACGTTCAAATACAATAAGGCCGTGGCAATTTCAGTCTTCTGTGAGTGAATAAAAGAATTGAGAGAAGAAAGTGAAAAAAAGGGAGACAGCTTTAGCGGATTAGCAGTGAGACGAGTGACACAAAACATCTGCTGGGGAATAATAGGAACAGTGACATGTTCGGACATTTCTTAGTAAAAAGAACGTTTTCACTGTCTATTCTTTGTGTTTCTTCTAAAAAAAGCCTCTTTTTAGTTGGGAATACTTAACTCTAGTGGAACCATTTAAATTTGTTTCTTATCGACTTCAGATTTTCTTCATCTTTAAGTGGCAGTTGGTAGACGACGATTTGAAGCACATAACACAATGTATCTTCATAAAAAAA
>JAPDSC010086902.1:0-30895 GCA_026290005.1 Latrodectus geometricus | reverse complement strand
TATATATATATATATATATATATATATATATATATATATATATATATTACTAATAATTAACTACACATATATTTTCATATGTACTGTTGCATTTAAGAAATTTGTTTTACTATGAGGAATTATAAATGTTAACATTGGAATTATGAGTGAATTTGATATTTTTATCTTTCGTAATTATTAAAAATAATTCAACTTTTTAGCATCATCATGCACTTAATACCAGTTTGTTTTGATTGAATATTCGGTAAAAGCAGTTTAGAGCTATTTGATCAAAAATTAAACATTTAAACATCAATAAAATGTTGTTCATTCAAAAGCGACTTTTAAAGTTTTAATTATTTGTTTGTTTAACTTTTATGACATGCTTAGAATAGGCAATTCTCTTTTTGTTAAAAAAAATACAAAATAATCTTTAATTCTTCCAGCATTACAGTAAGTTCCATTTTTTAATCTAACACCTCGAATATACTAACGCTGAACATACCAACACCACTTAAACCAACTGAAATGGATGATTATTATTTAAAATTGGATAATAGGAAAAGGAATATAACACATAGCAGCCTTATATTATTCACATACGGAATTTTATAACTAATTTTTAGAATATGGACTTTAATTAAATTTCTTTACGTAAATGAAACTTTCTTGCGACAGAAAGCGTTAGACATTTATATTTCTGATATATGCTTGATATTTTGAGTCTAATAAAAAAGTGTGTGACGCAACATGGCCTTCATCAAAATTATTTAAATATTTTTTCATGTTATTATCTTGCAAATGGTATATAAAAAGTAGTTTATTAAAAAAAGAAATTATTAAAATTATGACTAAATAATTTAACTAGATTTTATTCTTTTACTGTTGCATATATTAGTCTTATTTATATCTATGTAAGCAAACAAACAGGAAAAATGTTATATTATTATTTATATTTTCTCAATTCTTCCATATTAAATATTTTTGCTTCAAATTTTTTTTTTGATATGACATAAACATCGATATTATAAAATTCATTATTGTAATTTTGAACTTTTATTCATTACTCTTTGACAGTGGAATAATATCAGCATGGTTCAATGAAGTTTAAGGCTCTTTAAATATTTAGAGTGGAATCAATTTTGGGAAGAGCAATTTTAAGTGACCTACTTTCACCTAAGTTCCATATTCCTTGGAAGATTTTTCCTTGTTTAGTAAAAGTAAACACTTAAGTCTTCCGGATACGTTATCAACTCGTAACCGTCAAGTGACGGTGATTTTAATTAATGAAATAAAATCTTCTCAAGAGTGGTAGAGAAATGTTTTCGTGAATTGACATTAATCTCTCAAGAAATCAATTCGAATGAAATTAATTCTTATAAAAATTTGTACTCAAACATATGGATGTGAGGAATTTTAAATTTTGATAAAAATAAATACTATTCAAAGCAATAAAAACAGATTCTAACTGCATATAATGAAGTTTTCAACATAAAAATCACCTATTAATAATAAAAACAATTATAAATTATTCCACATATTTTATTCAAACATACATCATTCTTGTTAGCTCAGTAAAACAAATATAATGGATTGTTTTATGTTTCTAGCTTAGTTTTCATTAAATCTCATTGTTTTCCTTATTCTTTAAATTAAAAATGACAAATATTTAGTTGCTTCCAAATTTTGGTATCATATTATAGAATAATGAAGAATGTAAATTATCACATATATTTTTTAATCTGTTAATTATGATAATTGTTTCATTTAAATTTGTTTAAAAAGGATATCAGCATTTTTGTTTTTATAATCAATAAAAATTACGTTTCATTAAATTTTTCCAATTCTCACTTCCACTATTTGTTATAAATAGAAAATATGAGTCGTAAAATAAAGTTAAAAAAAAAACATTGAAACTTTAGAAGAATATTTTGTTGAAATTTAATACTTTGTACTCTTCTAATTTTGAATTTCAATTATGTAAATAATTATTATGTAATATTTTATTAAAGAGTGAAACATGAATAGGAATGAATAAAAATAAATAAAAATAATAATTAAACTGATATTTTTACGTAAAAAAGTCAAATAAAATGTAAAGTTGAATAATCTAGTTTTCTTTTTATTAATTGATTAATGAATATTGTACAATTTCCTTATACTGTTAAAAAGACACATTATAATTTTTGATAAAAATTCTGAAACTCACTTATTAACACACATATTAGAATATACATGCAGATAAAGAAATCTTTTAAATCATTGAAGTTAATGATCAAGAACACTATTATATTGTTACATAATTTAAATTACTGCAAGTCCAGGATATTGGTCAAAGACATTTTACCTTTTTTTTTCTCAATATTTTTGTTTTCAACTGAAAAATCTATCAGAAATAATATAAGAATTCTTAAATAATGATGACAATTTTTAACTCCGTAAGAATATTTATAGTTAAAATACAATAAAATATACGTTAAAAATATTTTTCTTAAAATGTAAATGAATTGGATTATTAGGTTTTATTTTTAAGAAAATTTATCTTCATAACATTCTTTAATAAGTTTCGACTTCCATCCATTTTTTAATATATTTACATTGCAATTTTTAATAAACAGTTTTAATTTTTAGAAAAAAGAAAACTTTTGTGTGCATTTGATTTTTATTTATGCATTTTCTCTATACAAGATTTATGCTTTTATAAAATGATATTTCTATTATTTAAATTTATTAAAGGCTATATTGAATATCTATATATGAATTCATATTTTTTGTATTCTTAAATATAATTCTTTATACGTGTAAAATGATAAAGCATACTTACAGATCTATAGATTTTTGTTAAAATTAAAGCAGGAATTCACAAAAGTTTTTTTTCCAACTGACCACAACGTTTTTGAAGGGAAAATTAGTCATTATGGATGTTGGAAAATGGTAAGAAAATATTTTCCTTCCATTTAACGTACTTCGTTTTCACTTTATATATGTTTTTCTAGATTAATCTCTGTTCAAGTGAATCTTAAACTCGTATTATCTCTGAAAATAGAAACACTAAATGAAATATCCAAAAAAATTCTTTTAATTTTTAGAAAAAAACGCTTAACAGATGAATTTAATTAAATTTAGTGAAAAGTTCAAAATGTGTTTTTTGAAATCTCTAATTTAAAAATATTTATAATATTGTTATTAATTTTACTTAAAAAAGATTAATGCTTAGAAAATATTTATTTTAACCTGATTTTTGCTTTTACATACATTTTTAGTTTACTTATTACATAATTTATAAATTTTAAAAGTATTTTTGAAGTTTTTATTGAAAAAAGTATTTTTCATGATTTTTTTCATAAAAAAGAGAGTTTATTTAAAATCCCTCATTGGTGAAAATAAAGATTTTTGATCGCGTAGTTAAATAATTCAGAATTAATAAATTTCCATGTTATTTATGCCTCTTATTCTACATATTTTAAAATCCATAATTTTAAATAAAATCTGTCCTTTTAAGAACCGTTATTATTTCATAAGTTTCATTGATAAGTTTTTAAGAAAAAATATACGTCGATATTCTTAGTTAAAACTAAAACGTTTACTAAAAGTGTGTGTAATTAGTAAATTATTTATATTTATTCTGAATTTAGTTAATTAGTAGTTTAATTCAATTATATTAATTCAAGAATACTTTGCAAACATTTGATGTCATTTATTTGTTTAAAAACGGAATTTGGCAGATCATTAAACACACACAGATTTGAACAAATGTTGTACATTTCTTCAGATATTTTCTTAGAAGCTTATTTTTATCGCTACAGCATTCATAGATTTTCCAGAAGACAATCGTCTAAATGTATAAAAAATTTATTGTTGAATACTAAAAGATTTTAATATTAAATTTTCTGAACATTTTGCAAATTTTTAAAAAAATGTAAAAGAAGTTTTCTTATTCCTGTTGGAATATGTCATATGCGAGCTACATAAAATGGATGTCTCAGAGCAAGGTTGCAATTTTCACTTCGTGTTTGAGATAAAAAATCTTGCATTGTGAAATTGTATCCCTTTGGATGGACGCACAGGCCTCAATGTCTTTTCCCTTGGAAACGTTAACACTCACACCTATAGAGATGACAGCCTGGATGCTAAGGTTTATCTCTTCTGCCATGAATATGTAAGATATTAAATTTGATGCTTTCGTGCAGCAAGGTGATTATGCAAGACCATATGGAACTCGCATCGTAGATGCTTATTTTGAGCAGGATACAATTGAGCTCGATCATCAAACCTAAACCCAATCGAGCATGTTTGGGACGTTTTATAATGACGTATAGATGCCCTCACTCCCATCCTTTGTCAAACTTTTAATTGATAGCAATGGCTCTTACTTCCTGCACAACTGGTCGACCCTTAATTGAGAACATTACACATCGCTGCATATGCCGCATTGCTTCTCGGGAGAATGATAATCCATATTAATGCTACTTTTCCTATACCAAACTTACATCTCCCTCATTGTATACATATGCTAATTTTTATAGCACCATAATAGTCTGGTGATTTCTTTATATATTATTTTATACTTTCCTATAAGTTGTATAATGTGTATAAGTTTTAATAAATTCCACTCATAAATTTTATGTTATCGTCATTTTTGTGATGATTTCTTAATTTTTAATAACCTATGTATTATGTTGTCAAAATTTTCTTTACTATTACAAATTGAACACTTTCCTTATTATTCATATCATTTCTGATATTTCGTATTCCAATTCATACTGCAATTTTTGTTAACTAACTGCCATGTAAAAACATTTACAGTAAAACGACAGATGAAAAGTATTTATATTTTTTAAAAATATTCATAAAATAACTACCAGCATAATTCACTAGTAACTTTTAGAATTCTCCAATGAACTTTCAGTAGAATCTAGATTTTTTCTAATGTATCAGGGATATCAAGTAAATAATAGAGACACTGTTAGTCAACTTTTTTAAAATAAAACTCATTTGCTATTTACATCATATTTAAAGCTCATTCTTTGTTGCCGTTTATCTTAAGATTACGCAGATTTCTCTTCTGAATTTTCAAAAAGTATGTCAATTTATTTTAAAAGTGTTGCAATGTATATTAAAACAGAGAAAAGTAACTACATTTAAAAAATTTTCTTACTAATATATGAATTAATACATATAATGTAATTTCTGATATTGTCAATTAATAAAATTTATAAGTTTAAAATGCTCTAATATAATAGTATTTTAGAAAAGAAGATGAAAATTATAAACACAAAGCATATCAAGCTAGATGCTTAATGTTTAATATTTGATAAAGAGTTCAACAATTAGAACGTTCAATTTTCATAACATTAATTAATTGTAAGAATATTTTGGAATCTAAGTTATACTTCAGATCTTTTATGAACTAACTGTTATGTAAAAAGATTTACAATAAAGGGTCCAATAAAAACAAGTATGAAGGTATATATATTTTTTAATTTATGAAATAATTATCAGTTTATTTTTATACCTGATACTTTTACTCAACTTATGTAATCTAAATAAAAAGTATGTAATTATATCATATGTCATCTAAAGTCTATCTGAAATCAATTATTGGGGAGAATGATCTAATAATTTTCTAATCGTAAGCCATATGTCATTGGCAAAACATTTAATGTGTGTTTTCCTGTATATTATAATATCTCTAAACTAAAGTAATTATACTTAAATGTTGAAATAATGAGAAAGTTAAAATTAAATTGCAACAAAGGAAAGTTATACAAAGAACAAGTTAAATTTAATCATATCTGCTTCATAAAAAAGTTGCTTTTAAAGTACTAAAAGACATTTTTTTCTTCAAATTTAATAATACGGAATAAAATTATATCCTTTTTAAAACTACTGTAGTAAATCTATATAAGTTAATTATAATAATTTTAAATTTGAAGCATATTTTTACCAGTTTTTATTGGTATATTGTAGAATGAAGTCGTAAGAGGAAAGTTAGAATATCATTTAAATTATACCTAGAGGTATTTTCAGATATAATCGAAAGAAGTTCAGTGCAAAATCAATAATACCGATTCAGTCTGAGATTTTCTCTCATTGTTGCCTGAAGCAAAATGGAAATTGATAAATTTCAAGAAACGATATCGTAAAAGAGGAGATATTTTTCACTAATAATATTTAAGATTTAGTTATCATATTTGAATTATTTTTTAAAAATAGTTTTAAAACTCTAAAATTTAATATGACTTTTATCAAATTATCAATTTTTCACTTGATGACTTATTGAATATATCTATGTGCATTAGCATGAACATGACTAAACGTTTAGAATTTAGATTTAAAATATAATCAGATAGAAATATATTTAAAAACAGAACACAGAAATTAATTGGTCATTCCTTAGAAGCAAGAACTATTTATTAATTTATGATACATTTAAAAAAATAATATTTTTGCATTGTTCATTTCTATTGTTGTTTTAATAATTTAAACAGATAATTTTCTGCATAATTATTTTAAAGTTTTTTTTAATAATTTATTAATCGATGTATTTTTGACATTTTTATTTAATACGAAAAATCAACATTAAATAAGTTTTTTGTGATTTTATTTCTACTTTACTGGATTTTTATTCAATATAAATTTTTACCCTAACTAGCGTTTTTATCCAATATAAATTTAATCACTGCTATTTATTGCGTTCTATCATAGCAATTTCAAAATTAATTTAAATTAACAGGTTAAATAATTTAGAATTAATGTCAA
The DNA here is from genome assembly GCA_026290005.1 of Latrodectus geometricus. Taxonomy (NCBI): domain Eukaryota; kingdom Metazoa; phylum Arthropoda; class Arachnida; order Araneae; family Theridiidae; genus Latrodectus; species Latrodectus geometricus. The sequence continues at coordinate 24,154 of JAPDSC010086902.1, read as the reverse complement.
CAATTTAAATTACATTTCTTACATAATAATTTCTGATCAAGAAATGATATAATAGAGTATTGTGCTCAAGATATGAATTATATCATTTGCTATTTGTCAATTTGATGAAATAACAGCTCAAATTATCTTTGTTATGTAATTTTATATTCCCTTGTTGCATAAGGAGGCCTAATTTAATTTACAATTGCAATTTAATATGAATTCGAATCTCTTGTTGACATCAATATTTTGAGCGAGGTATAATACTGTGAACCAATAACACAGGTTGTTTATATAACAGTTTGCTTCTATAACAATAAATTAAAATGGAAAAGCATTGGATACTCTTCCTGTTATTATTCAAGCAACTGAAGTTATTTTATAAACACTTTAAATTTAAAGAAAAGCATATGAATTATTAACACAGAAAAAGTTTTATCAAATTATTGTCATGAATTTCAATATTCCCCAATATTTAGGCTGTTTTAAAAATCAGTGATACATAATGTTCGATATCTATAGATACGTTACATTCACATTTTTTTAACAAAATATACACTATCATAAAACACATAGATATAAAAAATTAAAACAAAACAATTTTTATATAAGCTGTCTATAAATAACTATCTATTCTATTAATGAGACAATTTCCTAGAGTATGATGATGGATTGAAGGTGACTGTATTTTCAAATTAATTATTTATTGCTTTTAAATTTTTAAGCATTTTTTATTGGAAAAATTGAAAAAATGATTCTTTAATCATTTACTTAGATTTTAAAGTTTCTGGGTGAAATTGCAAATAACATTTCTTTTTTTAAATTGGAATTTCTTAATTTTTTTAGCGATTCGATAAAAGAATGAATAAATAATTTCAATATAAAATGCGAGATGATTACAATAGAGTATATACGAGAAAAGATTTTAAGATCAATTTTACTAAAGGCAAAAGGAACATATTCTTATTAATATGATGCATAACATAATAAATAATCTATATCTGAAAAAAATGATCAAGATAATTAACTTAAGGAAGTAATATTAAAGAAGTTTTTTAGAATCATAAATAACTTTTAGAAACAGTAATTTAAATATATGAAATGTTGAGAAATAAATGATTAAATTATTTGAAATATTCAAACGATTTAGCATCAAAATCATTTGTTTATACAAAGCAAATTTTCAGTAAAAATTTCTTGGTAAAGGCAATGTACTTAGTTTACACTGATACATTTAAAGTAAGATTTATCATAACAGAAACAAATCCTATCAAAATATAATGCAAATAAGTAATTTTAATATAAAAATTTCGGAATCATTTGATAAGGCATTTTTATAAGCATCAGTCAATGAATAAAGTAGTAAATATTCCCATTTGTGAAATAAAACTAAACATGCACATGCCTTAACATTTACTTTGAAACGAATAAGCAATTCCTCTTTACAGTCAATGAAATATTAATAATAGAAAACATGTAAAAAGTGGAATAATTTGATTTATTATAGGCGATTCAAAACAGCCATTTTATTAGAACATAGTGCATTTTAAATTATATTGTAACAGTACTTAAATGATTTCCTAAAATAGCAGTCTTTGCTTTATATTCAATCAACTAGTTATTCATTTTGCATATAAGCCATTCATTTAATTTCATTTTAATGTATTTTTTAATTTATTAAAAGATAAATTTCTTATTTTAGTGTCTATTTTCCAAAGATGATATTTATATTCAATTATTTTTATATACGTAAATTAAAATTAGACATTTATATGAATAATTTCTTCAATCTTAAATTTGTATTCCAGATTTGAATTTAACTTCTCCACTCAATTTTTTTGTTCCTCTGTTTTATCAAATTGATAAAAAAATATTAAGAAATTCCATTTTAAAAAATGTAATGTTATTTGCAATTTTAAGCAAAAAAACTTTAATATTTACATTTTAATAAATAATAAATGCATCATTTTTGAAATAGTAAATTTATAATGATTAAAAATTTGAAAGCAAAAGGAAAGTTTGAAATGTGTAAAAACTTGAAAGAAGCTAAATAATTCCCATACTAGAAACGCGCTTACTCTCAGTATATTAAATCAGAAAATAATATTAAAACCAAAAATATTTTATGCGAGAGCACGTTTTTCTTATTCTAGGCAATCTCTCAAAAGGTAATGAAATATCTCTTGAAGAACTAAATAAAATATAATTTTATTGAAGCAAATTTTATTACAGCTGTGTTTTCTACATGTAAAGTTTGTTCTTCAGTATATATTTTAAATGAAGAAATTTTTTAATTTTCATATAGTTATCATATTATTTGATTTGAATACAGAAAATATTTTACAATATTCAAGATAATTTTTAAGATTAAATTCCTTAGAAATTAATGTTCTTCCAAAGTTAAATCTTTTTTATTAATTTATAAAGTAATATTTTTTAACATATTTCATAATGAAGTATATGATCAATAATGTGGAAGAAATACATTAAATGAAATATGATAGAAAAAAAATTTCTTAAATGCTTTCATTTTATGTTCTGAATAATATTAAAAATATTTACGATTTTTCTTTTATGAAATCTATGTGTTTTCTTAATATGCTCACAAAATCCTTGATTTCTTTAATAGTTTTTAAAAATATCCTATTATATCAATACCTTATTACTCCATTCATTTAAAATGATGCAATTACCTACACAAAATGAATTAAGGGTCCTATAAATAAAAATTAAAGTTTATATTAATGCCAAAAGCATTGAATATTTGGGAAAATATATTTATCATTCTTACAAATTGAATTATATTAATACCATTATTTTGAATATACTGAATACGATTAAATTTCTTGAGTCTCCATATTTTGAATAAAATAAACTTAAAAGTATTAAAGAAATACTATATTTCCATTATAATTACTGATCAAATTACAAATATAAGAGATACGTCTTTAAATCGCAAACACTAATCATCAATTAAAACACTATCAAAAACTTCATTAGTTATTGAAAAGTATGATTTCCATTAAAAACAATCGCCTGACAAACATTTTAAATGCAACTGAACACAATCATGGTTGATTTAGATATATTTATTGCAACATGTTTCTTGTTTACTACTTTTGCCAAGCTAAGTCCTTAAGCACATCCATCCATAATAGTCACGTGTTAAATGTAATGAATGATCTCTTCCTGATTTCTTCAATTTCAGGCAGACGGTGGTATAGGAAATTCTATCAAATATTAATTTGGTCCCTCTTAATATAGTAGACTTTGTCCAGATCAAATATTAAAAAATCTATCTTCCGATTTTAACGGCGCTAAATTATCCTTACATTTCTTTAAAATGGTTCTATGTCAAATAACAAGTTCTGCTCCAATAGAGTCTGTGGTGATACTACTTAACTGTATATATTTCAAACCCTACTTTTGCAGTGACTAAAAAGTAAACGAAATCACAATCAAGAGCAATGTTCTATCTGACATTCCTATATAATATAAAATAAATTTCAAGTCAAATTATTTTTGTCTTTAAGTTTCTACATTAAACGCTTTTATAAAATTAATATCAAACTTTTATTTGGGAATATTTACGCTATATCAAAAATTAAAAACTGTTCCTATAAATTTAAAACGAGCAAATACGAATATAAGGCAGCAACATAGCAGCAAGAAGTATTGCTTAAAGTATGCATTGAAAATTGCTTTAATAAAAAGTTTCAATTCAACTGTTTACTCAAACATAAGAATATTGTAAAGTATACTTAAAACTATGAATCAAAATCTCAAGCATATACAACGTAAGAAATAAAGTAATTGATACATAGTGATTTTAATAAATAAAATTTAAAAAAGGATTATAGGATATTCAAATTATACAGGTCTAAAAATAAAGTACATAATGCTATAAAATGCATTTTTTAAACATTTATAAATATTTTAAAATTAAAATATTCCTTAAATAGAAAGCATTAAAACTTAAACATTTTAAACTAATATTTAACGGCAATGTATGCGTGCGTTCCCTTGAGATGCACAAAACACATTTTAGTTTAAGTGTATAAAACTTCATTTATTCCTTTAAAACAGTAACCTACTAGTTGATAAGTATAGTTTTTCATCTGAATACTTAATTTCTCAACCTAAATAAATACTTAATGACATATATCGTAATCATGAATCTTTTATTGTATTACCATGGTTAAACAATTTTAAATAGTTTATTTACAAATTTATAATTAAATTGTATTTTTAGTACCTTTCAAAAGTAAACTTGAAGAAAATATCGAATAACATACTTTTCTCTTTTTGAAACAAATTGCATTTCCACAGTAGCATAATATTTTCACAGGTTAATTTAAGCCCGAGAAAAGCCATTGCAGAAGTGAAATACAGGTACATTAATAACCGGTGTAACCACCAGAATTTTGAATGTAAGCATACAAACGTGCATGCATTGAATCATACAGGTGCTGGATGTCTGTTTGTGGGATGAAGCTCCATATTTGTTGCAATTGGTCGATCATTACAGGGACTATTAATGCTGGTTGTGGAAGACGCTGTAGTTGTCGTCAAATTATTCCCAAACGTGCTCAATTGGGGACATATCTGGTGATCTGAGGCCAAGGCAACATGTTGACACTCTGTAGAGCACATTGGGTTACAACAGCAGTATGAGGTCAAGCGTTATCCTGTTGGAAAACACCTCATGGAATGCTACTCATGAAAGGCAGAACAACAGGTTGAATCACCAGACTGACATACGCATTTGCTGTCAGGGTGCGTTGTATAGTCACGAGAGTGCTTCTGCTGCCATAAGAAATTGCTTCCCAGACTATAACTCCAGGTATAGGTCCAGTGTGTCTAGGCCGCAGACAGGATGGCTGCAGCCACTCACCTGGCCTCCTCCTAACCAACACACGGCCATCACTGGTACCAATGCAGAACCGGCTTTCATCAGAAAACGCAACAGATCTCCACTTCGTTTTCCAATGAGCTCTAGCCTGACACCACTGACGTCGCGAATGGCAGTGGTTTGGTGTTAGTGAAATGCACGTAACAGGACGTCTGACTCGGAGCTGTCCTTGAAGTAAACGATTGGTAACAGTTCATTGTGTCACTGTAGTGTCAACTGCTGTTCGAATTTCTGCTGGAGACGCAGTACAACTTGGTACGGCCATCCGAACACGGCGGTCTTTCCTCTCAGTAGTGCCAGGTGGCCGCTCAAAACCCGGTCTTCTTGAGCCAGTGCCTTCCCTTGACCACTGCCGCGAATATTCCTGCACAGTGGATGCATTCCTGCCAAGCCTTTCTGCAATCTCGCGGAAAGAAAAGCCACCTTCTAGGAGGCCTATAATACGACCTCGTTCTAACTCAGTGAACTGTTGATAATGGCTTCGTCTCCTTCCTAAAGGCATTTCGTACTAGCATAAACTCATTACATCAAATCTCGACGCTTAACAACACTCAGGAACATTACAGCGTGTATTTAAAGCAAACCTGATTTGCATCTTCCGTGGGTCGTTACTAGCGTCACACTGATGCACCGAGCGCAAAATTTGAATCGACGTCATCTTTCAGATGTATGAACACGCCTGCCAATTTCGTTTCGCTAGCACAACTCCTTCTTGGTATTGGGATATTTTTACCATCAGTGTATATTTGATGTTAGTAAATTTCAAAGTAAAAATAATATTTCTTAGAGTTTAAATTTTATTGCATTGCTAAGTTAGTTAAATTTACACATCTGTGATGGATATCTTAAAATATAATATGATTAATAAAAACTATTATTTTATTACACTGTGAATAAGTATGTTTTTGGTAAATAAAGAGTCTGACTACATACTATGATGTCAAGAAGTAAAATCATTTTTTACAGGTTCTTTACCATAAAAATATGAATTGGTATTTTAGTGACTGAAAATAAGCAATTACAATCAGTGATGATTCAATAGACATAGTAAGCCAGCTTTTACTATATGTCACCATCATTATTTCAAGCAGTTGATTTCACAGCTTTGCATGCTTAGGGTTGCATTCAAAAGCAACCATTAGTTTTTACTGTCAGGAATGATTATAATAAACAAATAAAGCCATAAATAAATTATTTATTGATTATAGAAATTGAGCTAAGAAAAATAGTTTTCTAAAATAAATATTAGAAAAGCTTTGTTTCCTTAAATATTTAATTCTAATTTCATTATGAATTCCTTTGTATAAAAGATACATTTTGGAAAATTATTAAAGAACTTTATTATTTAAAGTAATTCTAAGTTTAACATTTTTCAAATTACCCTAAATAAATTTTCATCATTTTCAAAATTCATCAATTTACTGATAAAAGTTATTTTTCAAAGGACACGCTCTAAAGGATTGTAACATAGCATTTACTTATTTAGTTGATAACACTTTTTTTTAACTTTTACAAAATTAGGACTTTACGTAAATTAAAAGTGATCACATATATTTGGCACGTAATAATACTTTGAAACTAAGCAAATTAGTTTTCTAACAATGGAAGATAGATACACCATTATAAGCAATCCTTACATAAACTCAATATATAATTAGTACTTGTATTATAATTGTCGTAGTGCAACAAGTTTTTTTTTTCTGTAAGTGGGGGAGGATTATGTCGTAGTGCAAACGACATAAAAGGAGCCGCAGAGGAAACAGATGTTACTGTAAATAAATTCTGTAACAATTCCTCTCGGCAGTAGTTTTGTAAAATATAAAAGAAAGGAAACATAAAAATTGTAATATAAAGAGACAAGGGTAATAAAGAAATAAAACTATATATTTCAAAGTGGCACCCGAAAACTGCACTTAAAGTTTATTGCAGTTTTCCATCCCAGGGTCCTTTTCCCCTTGGGATGTATGGGTGGTCCATATGAAATTAAACTATTCTCCTTTTTGTTTGTGTGTAACCAATCAAGGGTTTTGGAGGGGAGATTTCTGACCATTCCCTGGAAGCCTAATACCGATGAGATACAAGAAAATATCCAATAGAAGAAAATGGGAGGAGAGATGAGGGCAATAAAAGTTAAGGAGTTGAAGATGGAGAATGGAGAATTCAGATTTCAGAATTCACAGATGATGATATGATTTGAAAGGACGACAACAGCGAGGACGCAGATTCCGAACACCATTCCGGCATGCAGATTTTCAGCATCCAGTATTCCGACATGGAGATATGCAGATATCCAGACATACAGATATTCAGAGATTCACAGATAAAGATGAATTGAGTAGTGAAGCACAGACCTAACCAAAAGAAGAGTCTAATATAAGAAAAGCAAAGGTTCAGAACAACAAAGGGAAATTCGCTACACAAAGGGGGTGAGTCATTTTAATCTCTTCTTCAGGACCCACTGGCCGCACAATGTTTTATAAATATGCATTTATATGTTGATAAGACATTTAATCTTTAAATATAAACTGTAAATATTTAAATGTAAATAGTAGTACAATAAAATTACATTATTATTATTAATTAAATTGTGTCATTCTCATATGTTCTCATTTAATCTCCACTATTTCTAAGAACCTGGTTAACTCGGTTTTTCCTATCATCACCGAGTCCAACCACCACAACAATAATAGCTTAGAAGTATAAGTAATGAATAGGGTTGTTTATTATGTTGACTCACTTTTTCATTTTTAGAAACTCTTTATTTTTATTTTAATCATAGAAAAGAAAATTAACATCTATGCAGTAAATTTTGTTTCAGCTAACAGCTCTAATTGTATGCTTTCAAAAATAAGACTTCTGCACAAAAAGAAGTTGAATATGCGGAAACTAGGTTAATATTTTATGTTTCCACAAATATAATTCTAAGTTATTTATAATATGTCAAAGAATTAATAAATTATCTTTCTAAGCTTAGTAATTACTTTTTTGAATGGAAATATTAGAGTCTACTTTTAATGATAATGCCGGAGATAGTTAAGTGGAGAAATTCTTCATCTAATCAGAATTATGAGTTTTCAGAGGGATATTTTAAGATTCTCTTTGAAATGAACTATTTTTAGTTTTAGATTTGTAATTGTGAATATAATTTGTGTAATTTAATCATAAAATATGGACAGAAAGATGTTTATAGATAAACCAATTATCATTGTAAAACGCATGACTTGCATAAAATTATTTAAATAAACTGACAATTGTATTCTAAGAATTTGCTTGTTCACTTTTTGTTTGTTGGTAGGAGCATTTCTACTGAGGGGATGTTGAAAATTTGTTCTATTGTTAATTGGTAATAATTTTATTCTTCTTATTAATTTTACAATTGTAAGTTATTCATTTATGCATTACTTGTTTGAAATATAATCATATAGTTTAAATTTCAAATATTTTTTATTCTATACACATCTTGTAAAAGAACGAAAAATTTAAAGCTCACCTCATAACAAGTAAATTAATAAATGTTTATAACGAATATTTTAAGACTTATAATATTTTAAATACTATTTGTTTATTTATCAATACCAATCAGTTTCATCTGAGTCTTAAGAATTTATACCCTAAGAGTGTGCAAACTGAACGAGAAACGTTTTTAATAGTATAGAAATTTAAAGGCAATTATAAGTCATAAAATTTTAACTTTTCAAATTCCTGAAATATATAAACATGATAACCTTAAGGGTTTCTGCTTACAATATTTTATTCAATTTACAAATGTAAAATTTACGTAATTTTGTGTGCAGTTCATACAAATACACCTAACAAATGTTTTAGAGTAAACGTACTGAATGCATTAATAGTGGGAGGTGTGTGTGAAATTAAAAACCTTCCTGTAGGAAATATCATTAAAAAACACGTCTAAAAATTACTTTTTGGTCTTCAAAGATGAAAGAATTCTAAGCGTTGACAAAATAGGCATTTATTATGGCTGAAAATTTAGTAAAACACATCAAATATCATGCAAATCTCCATGTCCTTTGTCAAGAAGGGCGTCTTAAAAAATTTTGATTTTCTCCAAAAGCTTAATTTTACAATTAAATGAACCCATGTAATACACTTAACAGTGCATTTTATACTCAATAAATATTAAAAATTTGGTAGAATATCATTTTTTTTTGTGTTTATGTGCACTATGTTATTTTCAAAGGATTTCAAGTTCAATCACATGTATAGCAAAAAATAGACCGCTTTTCTCGGTCAACTTAATTTTTATAATAAAATGAATACTTATAGAAGCATTAAAAGTGATTTATATACCTTACTCCGTCAATGGTTTGTGTATAAATGAATATTTTTGCAGATATAGTCAAATTCTCAAATTGAAATGTTTCGCTAATCTTCTAGTTCTTTCTCATGTAATAGTTATTAAAAGAAATACATATATTAATAAATTTTACTGTTTATTACAAAACGAATCTATAAAACACTAATTACCATGTTTATGTAATTTATTTAATGCATTTTAAATTATGTTAGGAAAACAAACTGAGTAAATTTATTTTAAAAATTAATTAAATATGTATTATTATAAAGTATAAATATTTTTAACAATAATTATTAGCGAATTATTAAAATTTATTAACTCAAAATCATCTAATTTGTTTTATGGAAGTTATTTAAATATACCATTATTAGTTTTAGTTATAATTACCACCTATACATGTAGTAATACTCTTCCAAATGACATTAAAATGTATTATTTTAATATAACAAGCTAATTATGAAATTATTTATTTTTAGTCACATGAATTTTAAAATAAAATTCTTATGTAGTTCAGGAATTATATATGACTTTGATTTTTAAATCAATAGTTCTTTTAGGCATCTAAGCTCTCAACTTCGGTTATATGATTTTATTCCCACATGCATTACGTCTTTTTAACATTATGTAATTTCATAATTAGCTTTTATAATTTTTTTTCAAAAAGCATGTTTAAATATTTATGTATTAATTTAGTAACTTTACAACTTTAATACGCATGGATTGCTTAGGATTTAAGGAAATGGATATTTCCTTAAATGCTAAGCAATCCATGCGTATTAAATACATTTATTAAATACATTAGGGTAATATTAGTTGAAATATTCAAGTATTTCTGGGCACGTATATCATTAGGAATATATGATCATCTAATTAACTGATCTATGACTCCTGTTTTATGAGCTTTGGAAAATCCATTTTGAGAGCATTTAATCTCATTTATTCTTTCTAAATCCAATGGCATTTTACAAAATACTGTCTTCATTAAATAAAGTATTAGAATCCGAATTTTCAGTCTTATTTTATGTACTAAATCAGGTATCCTAATTCCTTTATGTTCTTCAAAATTACGATATGTTTGGTAATGTTAAACTGAAAATAAAACCACAAACAACCCATTTTGTAGTTAATTGCACATATATATGATCATATTTTATTAGAAACTGCATGAAATTTATTTTAAAATTTTACCCTATTTTCTAAGCATAATGTCAATAAGCACCAAATCTAATTATATGCATCAACCAGCTCTGAAAATTGTTTATAATTTTGACTTTTGTAATTGAGGATATGAAAAAATAATTGAATATGAAATATGGTCTCATAAACGTCATCATATTTTTGTTTTGAATAATTATAGCTAATTTATTTGAATGATAGCACCAAAAATTATAAGATAAAATATTAATAAACTCAAATATATGATGGGAACTATTCTATTATACAGATTTTTTAACGAATATCTATGCCTTACGAACAAGTTCAAGTAACGATAAAAGGCAAGGAACTCTGAAGTTAGATATTTCAAAAATACTGATACTATTTAATGACCTGCTCTTATTTGCCTCAAATTTTGTGGGATACAATTTTATTGAAAAACAATTTTGTTGGCGATTAAAGTAAACTAACATTTTATTGAAAATAATTTTAATGCTGTAAACTAACTCTAAATTCCGTAAATCAATGCAAAAATACTTTTATTCAACCAGAAGTATAAAAGTTTGTAATACAAAATATATATTTTCAATGTTTTCCTTTTTATCATAAAATGCACACAAAATTGTAAAACTTATCCTGATTACCTTATTATATTCGATCTATTGAAACAAAAAGTTTACTGATGTCAGCAATTTATTAACTTGAAAAAATATCTAAATTATAAGAAGCTACTGAACATGCATTCGTTTCTTTAATTTTAAGATATTTCATACATAAGCATTATCTATCAAATAGTACCATGTTCTCCAAACGTTTAAGTTTTTTATCAAATTATCATGTTTGTGTATAAACATTTAAATATGATTCTTGTATTTTATGTGCAATTTACTTTAAAATTTAATATCATTGGATAAATGTCACATGTGTAAAATATTTATATTTTTGATGTATATGATGTATATACATAAAAAATATAAATATTATACATTTTAGCAAGAATAACATATAACATAATAACCATAATTTAAAACAATATAAAATTGAAACATGAAATATCTTCTTTTTCTCATTCAAGATATGGTATTTCTTTTTCTCTATTTATAAAAATTATTACCCTCGAAACTTTGAATGAATTTATCATTCCTCTATATTTTGCAATAAATGAAAGCTAGTCACTTATGATTCAGTATTCGTTGCACTCAGAATTGAATTATTTGCTGCCGTATAGTTAAAAAATAAAATAGGAATGTTTATTCGTAAATCGCAATAATAATCCTTCATTCAGAAAGAAACAAATTTCACTCACAAAAAATATACCAGTTTATGACGGACAAAGTTGTGCTGGAAAAACAATAATTTCTGTAAACAAGTAAAAACCACTGCTTTTATTTTTGAATAGTTAATATGTGTATTTGTTTAAAACATGATTCTTACTTATTAAAATTAAGGCAATAAATCTGAATGTTTTTCTTAGAATCGAATGCAATACATTTAAATAGATTACGCTATTATATCCTACATCATGATAACAGCATACGTCTTATGTTAACCTATATAAACTACATTTTAAAAAAATAATTGATTCCTTAAATTTTGATTTTTGAATTTTAGTGTAAGCAAGTTAATTTTTATTGCTCGTATACATCAATGCACATGAAACTCATACAAAACAAAATCGGATAATTTTCTATAATAAAATAAGTATTTTCACTTATGTCATTAAAGCTATTTACATTCCCAAATTTCTACAAGCTAAGGATTAATATTTCAATTAGTATTATTTTGTTTAAAAAGCTGATTCTTATGTAATTTTTTAGCTTAGAAATCTTTAATGGATTTATGATTTAAAAAATCTGTACATTACTGTCATTGAAAAAAAAATCTTTTTTATAACAACAATAGATTGATTAACTATTTTGGTATATCTTAAGAAAATATTTTGAACATGAAGTGATTTCAAGGAGGTATGAATTTTCCCGTAATTCTTAATATATTTGAATATCAAAACAAATATTTATATTTTATTGAATCTGCATTTTCTTCATTTAAATTTTTTAAAAATGTTTTAAGTTTTTTGTCTTAATTATCAAAAAATACATTTTTGTACTTAATATTCTTAGAAAATTTTAATCCATTATCTAACTTAAAGTTCATTCTTTAATATAAAAAGTTAGCAAACTTGAAGTTTTTTTTTTAATCTTGATAAACGTGAAAAATGTTTGTTCAGATATTTTTCTAAAAAAGTTTATAACCAAGTTCTAAAACGGCACAACTCTAAATTTAACTATAACTCAATTTATTTAATATCTGAATATTGAATATTTTTGATAAAATATCTTTCACAAATAACATTAAACTGAATATTTCAAAATTGCAAATAGCCCGAAAACCCCAAAGTATTTTCACGTTATAGCTTCACTTTTTCAAATGTTATTTTTATGATATAAGGACCTATAACTGTTCATGATTTGGTAAATTTTGAAATTTGATCCAAATCATTTTATTAAATGGTTACTTTTTGCTCTATAAATCAATTTCAAAAATATTTAATATACCAACATCCAATATAAAAGAGAAAAATAAATATATGTGAATGTTAATAATATATTCCTGATATTGTATTACTGATAATAAGACTTCATACATAGTTGCATAAAGTGCCAAATTGAATCTCGGTGCTGTGAATAAATTGAGATGGAAATTGTCTGTCAACTTTGATCTTAATCTATCAGCGTTAGTCTATCAACTCTGATATAATATCTATCAGCGTTAGTCTAGTTCCTTTCGTTCCCTCTTTTCAAACACAAAGAAAACTTTTTATTTTATTAATGTTCTCGTGAAGGCAACACTTGGTAAATATTTTAAAGCTCTACAAAAGTCTTTGTATATTCATTCATTAAATTATTCATTAATTTACTTATTTTCTTTGGGTGCCACATTATAGAAGTTGCCATCATTTCCGCCCAATATAAGTGTTGTGAAATCCTAGTAGTCAAGTCAAATACGTTTATATAATTGTCATATGAGATTAATGCTGATTGGAATTTGAAACGGTTTGGTAAAAATTTTAATAAACTGTTATTAGATTTACTTTTTACTAAATAATGTTTTATATATATATATATATATATATCTTAGTAGCTTAGTAGCAGCATCTGTTTATGTTCGTATTTAATGAACATTTATAATTATAATATTATGTATCGGTCGTAAATCGATATATTTGACTGATTCTGTGGATTTAAAGGATTTAAACAACTAAGTTACGTGTGACATTTATGATAACAATTTCATCATTAACGAAATGATGGTAACCATATATTTAATAAATATTAAATTTTTATCTTTAACAAAATGAAAAAATTATGAAACCGAAAATTTAAGTATCAAGTATCTTATGCAATTTGAAATTTTATTTTTCAAGGAAATTTAGAAAAAAAAGTAAGTTAAATGCATTAATCATAAAAAATAAATTTATACTTAAAATACAGTGTTTGAAGGTTCAAATTGATGAATCGTCTTAAAATAGTAATAAAATTTAGAGCGTACGTTGAAATAGAATTTTTGAATTTTATTATTTAAGTATATTCCACACAATAGTTTTTATAGTACTTTTTATTACCTTAGATCAAAATAAATCATTTTTTGAAGAAGTTATATTATATATTTATTAAATTGATGCTTTTCTTGAAAAATATATCAAGATTTATTTTTCACGTTTCCAAATTTCTTAAAAAGTATCACAAAACAAGATAATTATTTTGTTTTTATTTTTTTAAAATTTACTTGAAAATAAAAATTATTATAATTTTTTATCAATGAAAACTATTATAATTTTATTATCAATGAAAACAATTATTTAATTTATTAATCTGTTTATGATACTTACTAAACTTATATTTAAAAACGTTATGTAAAATAATTATGGGAATTAAAATGATTTCCTCATTAAAGATCATATTGAGAAAAACTATTAAATTACTTGAAATAGGAAATATAAGCTGATTATCGTTGCTATTAGCCATTTAATTACTCATTAAAATATTTTACCGCAAAAGTTAAATCGTTTTTTAATTAAAAGATTATTTTTAGCATGTAATCCATTTTTAAATACTAATTGGAAATATATTCGGCGTAGTAATATCAGAAGTCTTTTGAGATAAAGGATAAATAAACTGAAACTTATTTAATAGCTAAGGGGAATCTATTTCTAGAAATTATTCATTATCCTAATGTATAATTAAGTTACATAGTACTTTAAAAGATATTCAAATTTTTTATTTAGTGTATTGACTTACTTTAATTTGTGTTAGAATGAATAAGTTGCTTTTTTAAAAAGATATATTAAACTAAACTTTCCTAAAACTTCATCGATGTGTAAGAAGAAAATTAGAAAATCTAGTTTTCATTTAAAATCCTATCCTCATATTTTCAAGAGAAAACGCTGAAGGGTTAAATATTTTAAAAATAGTTTTTTTCCCAGAAATGCGGCATTTGTATCAGTGAGATTCTTACGTGTGCATTTGAAAAATTAAGTTATTCTATTAGGATTTGCAAAATGAGCTGGAAGTTTGAGGAAGTTGTTAAAAAATTGCTGAATACATCAAGATTCAAAGATAAAAATTTATTTCCAGATAACGAGTTTGCAATGGAATATATATATATGATGATTAGACCGGCTTAAAATATTTAGTTAGAAATTTTAATAAGGATTTAGAGAAACCCTTTAATCTTCAAACATTTTTTATTATTTCTGAAGCTATAAATGTTAATTTTCTCATCAAATTTTCTTCTCCTGATCACATTAAATTATAAATCTTTTAGTTGACGTTGATTGCGTATGTAAACGTTAGCGTAATATCATTAATGAAATGTGCTTTCTAAATAAAACTTACAATTATTTAAAATAAAAATTTAATTACTTATAGTAATTTAAAATAAAAACTTATAATTATTTAAAATCATAAGATTTTAAAATAATTTTATTTTCTTTAAAATTATACATTATTTGCAATATTATGTTGAAGAATTGCAGATATGAATGATGCTGTAAAAGAAATTAGAATTTGTTTCCTTTTGTAATAAAATTCACAATGTTGCATGATAGAGACTCAAAACTACGCTAGAAGCTGAAAAAATTCAGATTTTTATGGACTCTGAAAACTCAGAGATGCCAATAAGATTTTTTTTGAAACTGCTATTCGTAATATTGCAAGTAAAATTATCCTATTGGAAAGATTATGTTATGAGCTTCTGATAGTTATCCCTTAACGAAGATTGCAACATGACAAAATGTGTTTATTCGTAATATAACACAATATACTTGAAAAATATCTCATATACAACAATTTGGTGTAAATTATTATTAATTTCAAAGTTGCTTTTTGGATATTAAATGAAAAATTACATCTTAACATCCTAAGGTATGAAATCCTACCTGTGATGCTACTAGAGAAAATTGTTAATTTACCGATTAAGCAAAAAAATAACGATAAATCGAACAGTAATTTCTATTACTAACATCATTTATGAGCACAGGGTAAGGATTTCTACAGTACGTAGATGGTTGACTGTGATGGTGTGGATATCTTTTGAATATGATGGGAAATCTGATATGTGTTAAGTTCTGAAAAATTCATTCTTGTTGTTATGAACGAATGATTTATCGAAATTTTATATATTTTGGTATAGAGTTAGGAGGGATAACTTCAAATTTCTGCAAGATAGTGCTTTGGATGTGTTTAAAACAATTACAAATTTTTTCTCGAAAAGAATCCATTGCAGTTTAGAGTGCTGGAAAAAACTTTGCACAGAAAAAAAATGTTCTATGGTTTATAAAATTAAATAGCTGGTGAGGTTATTTGGCTCGTCAAGTATATGCAAGTAACTGTCAGTATGATTCTATAAATTAATTAGGGGAAAATATCATAGTTTGTGAGGGATACGACTCCAAATTGGTTAATTCAATGATATATTGAGTATTTTAAATTATTCAGAGAAATTACACACAAAATAATTGCTTAGAAAAAGAAAAAGTAATTAGTGACTTTACAAATTTTTAAGAATAATTTTCTTAAACGCTATAATAAAATACTCACTTCATACAAATATTAAATAAAATATTTTATTTATTTAATATAATAAATATAAATAAAATATTTTATTTATTTATATTTTATTTATTTACATAAAATTAATTGAATTTTAAAAATAAATATATTATTTACAAAAAATGTCACAAAATCACTATGTTCTTACAATTTTGTATACGCAGATTTTTATTTAAATAAAATAATACACTAATGGCAAGAAATATGAACTACCTTGCTATAATTGAATTTACACATTTAAAGTCATAATTCATCTTAAAAAGTAAAAAATAAAAAAAAAACGAATTTTTCCTTAAAAGTTAATTAAATAGATCAAGATCTATACAATACGAAAAGGCTACAAAATATTACGACCAAAACATAGAATCGTCTTACTATAAAGATGTGAAAAAGAAAATGATGAATCCATCCATTTGCGGAATATTATAAATTTATCTTGAAATTGTTTTGTTCTTAATATAAGTGCTAATTTTATTAGTTATTAAACAAAATCTCTCATGGAATCGTCCAATAAAGGCATGGAAATTGTAAAATATATTTTGCCCCTTATATGCAATGTATAAAGGCTTCGCAACAGTACAAACTTCTGTGCTGCTTAATATTAAATTTACATTTGAAAATTACGAAAAGACATTAACCTTTAGTATTTAGATCCGAAAATGAAAGTCGTTATTCTTCTTAATAAAACTGGAGCAATTGTCATGAAACCAAGCCCATGCTGTTTTAGATCAATGACTTGATGTAGTGTCTTGCTAAGGTGTTAATTCTCGTTGGGATACACATCTGTGGGCATATATTATTTAGCCAATATTTATTTTTTATGTGATAGCACCTTTTATAAACATATTATTGCTTGAGGTCTATTATTTATGAAAATTTTTTAAATATTGCATGATTCATTTAATAGTAAAAAAATTGAAATTTTACTCCATAATTAGTAGAAAACTTATTTATGAAATTTGAACTGTATGGCATAATTTCAGCGCAATGTCTTTCGGATTTTTAAAGAATGTTTTCCGTGACAAAAGTAGAGGATTTAAAATATAAAACAGCTATGATTTAGTGATATGCATCAATAGTGATATGCATATTTACTGATAGTTATAAAATATTTCAATATTTAAAACTTGAAGAAAGTTTTAAATTCTAATGAAGCTGGAATAAGCAACGGGCTTATTATTCGTAATAGAATCACCCCTTTTCTTAAGCTTAGATAAATCATTCAGCGTAAGCAATGGAATCCAATATCTGTTCGAGAGCAGAAATTTCAATAATATTCCACCATAATGCAATCATCAAATCTTTAAGACTTATTTGTTTGGTTATACTGTAATAGGATCACCAACCCTTGCTCTGTCAACCAAGTAATAATATCAGTTGCTGCAGTTCTATTGAGTAAGATAATTGGCATGAGAAATGATGATGTAAACTAGATCTCCTCTGCAATACAAAATCTAATTATTTGATTATGCTGTTGCTCATATCATTACAACAATAGTGTGAAAATCGTCATCTTAGAATTCAAATGCAGAATGAAAGATATTTTGAAACTAAACGGATCATGCATCAATTGCTAAATGCTTGCACAAGTCATTGAATTATTCATTGATCTAATGCATGTATTAGTTTTAGTACAACAATTTATTTTTTTTAATTAAAAATATTTCAATTTAAGATGCTTACTTTATTGCAAAAACAATATCCGAATCATAGCAAGATATTAAATGTAATTAAATATCGCATTTATAAGAAAACTAGAAAATGTTTGTAAATAATTTTCATTGCGAAATATTCTGAAATATAAAGCATGCATATAATCAACAGGATATGAATATTTTATAAAAGCATAATATTTTTAATTTTTGATAAATAATTAATACATAAATGAAAAACATCAATCCCGCTTTATTTTGGACTAACTAAGTATTATTTTGAATGTCTAAAATTACAAAGTACCATCAAAGAATTGAAAATACAGGTGAATATTTACTTGTATATGTGTAGCACTTGTATATGTGTATATGTATAATAAGAAAGTAACCTATCAAATGTATGAAGTCTTAATTTTAGTAGAAAAATTAATTGGATGATTAAAGTAACGTTGATGCCTACAAAATGTGTAATTTTAACGTAAGAATGTTTTAGATTAAGCTAAAATATGCAAAACACTTAATTTAGTTTCAATCGAGCTTGGTAAGATAATATTGATCGTTTCGTAGATAATCAAGTAATGGTTTAGTTCACTATTCTTAAAGTTCGTTATGAAATCGATAGAAAATGAGATGATTTTTCACCAATATTTCAGCTTTAAGAAACTGTTTCTTCCCATTCCATATAAGTTAAAAGTATAATTAACATTTTGAGTGAGCAAACCTAACACAACAGGAGCTTTTACGCAGAGATAGCTTGGAAATATATTCAGCTCTTCTAAATTTTACATGTTAAGCTTTATTAAGCTGTACAGATTTTAAGAGAAATATTTACAAATTACAACTAATTTGAAGACTATATAACAATGAAAGTATGTATATATGTCTTATGTGATTTTTACATTTACTTTGAGAAAAGGGGATTCTGGAATAGCAAATGTTCTCATTGAATTAGTCTTTGGTGGGGGATAAGAAATGTATATTAGATCATGTAATGTTGTTGAGTTTACGGTTATAAAAGGCTTTGAATGCATAACTTCTGATAAGAAAACCATTTAAAAATAGGGTTTTTAGTGAAAGGCAATGAGATAATTGAGCCACCTCCTGAAATTTTGGCTCACATCGATTATGTTCAACGTGATGAAACATTCTCTTGATTGCGTGTCCAGAGGTCAAGAACAAATCATTGTACACCCAATACGATAAAATAACAGGGATTATTTTTTGCTTATTTTATAGAATTAGGATAATTGGTTTAAATCATTTGTAGTATCGATGAATTTTTAACTAAATTCTAAAAGATGTCATCACATTCACTTCTTTCAGATTCAAACTTAAAAGCACTGAATTTTTTCACTTTTATTTTATGTACAATTTGATAGAGAAAAATATTATTATAAAAGTAAACATTCTAATATTTAATTTCAAAATTTCACTTTTATTAAGGATAGGATTAAGAACAAAAACATTTTAAAATTATAATTATTAAACTTTTCCAAATGAGTCACTTTTTTTCCAAATATATTCCCTTTAATTTAAAGTTATTTCTCAAAAGTAGTTAACCCGTGTTGTCTATGATTAATTGTATGATTAATATATAAATTATATGGTCTCCATAACTCTGTTTATTTAATTATGAAGTATACAGTGTCACTCATTATGGTGATTACCAATTTTTAGGTGAGATGAAGTATTTCAAAACGATGGGAAAACAAAGTGCAGTGTTATGACGACAGCATTTTCTTGATGAGTTAGTGACAGAAAACACAAGAAAGAAAGGACACAAACAATATGATGTATTATTGTTTTTAAAACAAACAAAATTGTTAAAACTTCTTGTCCCCATAGCATTGCAGTAATGATTTGCCACTCAACATGATTGCAAAAATATTGTCAATGATGAATTATGTGGGTGGTCAAGTGTATTGGTCTGTTTGTTTGTGTGGTTATTGTTTAAATTACTTCCCTTGGGGATATGTCAAATAACAAGGGTCCAGAACTAATGTTTTTTATAAAGGTGATGAATGGGTAACTAACTCTTCACCACTACAATAGAAACTGATATTCATTTATCGTTACCTGTGGGCACCCAAGTGTAGCAAGTCCCTGAGGCAAGTATCATTACTCACGTCATACCACCAGAAATCCATTTATAGGGTAGGCCACATACATTCTTCATTACAGAAGATGTAGCAAAGAGAAAGAAAAGAGCATAAATACTCAAACCAGGGACCAAAATTTTAGGAGTCGGGAACACCAACCAATCAATCATCGGCCGGCTTCATGATTAATGTTAACAATTCTCGCAATTTTGTTATAATCACTATGGCAACTGATGAATTTATTATTCAGAACATTCCAGATATTTTCATTAAAATTAGATCCTTAAAGAAAAGGAAATGACAAGATTGCATAATTCCCAGTGATGGTTGTTTCAAAAGCTTTTTTCCACTGTGCTCGATACAAGTTTATGTTATTTTTCTTTAAATTTTAAAGTACTAAGAATAATTAAAAAAAAAAAAAAACCTTTCGTTCTCAGATTGCTTCTGTTGTATTTTCTACTTTGTTTTAAGTCGTCACTGCCTCACATGGGAGATGTTTTCAACTAAACAATGTTTTGTATTTTACCATAATCTAGGAATATTTTATCACATCTAAAAAAATTTAACTACTTTACTAATGCATTGTGTGTATATAATCTTTACTAATCACGACAATTAGCAACAATAGATCACAAAATCCAATAATAATTTCTTTTGTAAATAAAAGTCATTCGGTTTATCAATTTAATTAGTTTTTGTTAATGTGAAAATAAAGTTTTAATCTTCAAATTTTTTTAATTTATTGGACACTCATTATTGCTGCAATAAATGGTTTTTATAAATAAGAAATATATAAAAATAATTAATTTTATTTAATTTCAAATACGTTTGTTCAATTTTTATAAGTTAAATGCTTGGCATTTAATCCTATTTTTATATGCCTTATAATCACCAATTAAATATGTATTTGAAAATTAATTATTTGTATGCTATAACTTTGATCAAGCATGAAAATTTATTTAGGAATAACATGCTTAATTGTTGAGTAAAGTAAAAGAACTGTTTGAAGTCTTTCATGAAAAATTAATTCAATAAGATTTTTAATTTCTCTCTTTATTAATTATCATGTATAAATGCTTTGGATCTGTAACATGAATCACAATATATTAATAAGATAATTAGTTTATTTGTATTGTAATTAGAAACTGTGCACTTATCATTATCTGAATTAAATTTGCTGATGATAACTAGGTTTTTCATAAAAGAAAATATTAATTCTTAACTAGAAAAATTAATTCACCAGAAGTAAATTATTTTAGCATATTACTGGTTCATTTTTACCCTTAATATACAAATAAATCACTCTTGACAAATAACAGTCTTTTACACTGAGTCATTTGTCTTTTCTAATAATTTTTCTTTTATTATTTCCGTTACTTATTATCTTGAAAAAAGATTCAGAAAGACTTTTGAAGTTTTATTCTCAAGAATTTACAAAGAAGTTAAGAAGAAAATAATTTAATTTCTTCACTTTGTACTCTCTAGTATCAGAAGATAAATTTAATGTGTCAGACAATTCCTTTAAGTATGCCAAAAAGTTAATTAAGAAGTGAAACTTTCAAAGTTATTTCTTAAATTTTTTAACTATAAAACTTAAATCTTGAAACATTTTCTCATGAATATTCCATTTAAAGTTAAGTACATTTATCTGAATATGTGAAATATCAATTTATTTTTATAACTAAAAAGCTATAATCTATGACTAAAAACAAATGCTATTCTTTCAAAGGTTTAAATTTTTTTACTTTTATTTTTAAAAGTGTTCAATATGGATCTAAAATGCTAGTTTTCTTGAAATGAATATTTATGAAATTATTATAATCATGGAATATGTGTTATGTGAAGAAATTTCTCTTGATTTCTTCATTATTATGGGCTTCCTGGACATTATGTTGCTGTTGTATAATATCTGACTTTAGAATTTCTACCTTTCAGCACTAATAAAAGGCAGAAGCTAGTTTACTTAATATAGCAAGATATTTAGTGGATGTACCATCATGTCTTTGAAAGTAGCCCTTAAATTTAAAAGGAAGGACCAAGCAGAAAATCCGTAAACCTGGAGAGATCTCATTTAGAGGTCTCATTGCACATGAAATATACTGACTGCCTTTAAAGAGCACGAAGGACATTTGGTTGTATTCGAAATCTCGACCTTCCATCAACGAGTGTGAACACCCTAATCTCTGTATGTCTGTCAGTCTGATAGTACTATACATCATTCTTAGAATTATGTAATCTTATATTCAAATAAAGCTATGATATAAATTAACTAAATATGTTTCAGGAATTTTGTTAAAATAACGTATAAAGGAGAAATTGACAAAAAGATTTAAATATGCGATACATGTGTCGAGAATAAATTTTTAAAGAAATACTGAATATTTGATATTAGCTTTTTTTCCTTCATTGTTTCTTTTTAAAAAAACCTCTGCTGAGTTATTTTATTCTTATATTTAGAAGAACTTATATGGTAAGTCTGTGACATATTCTTAATAACTCTGGAATTTTGCCTGAGGCTTAATATTGAAGCAATTTTTCTCATTAAATGAATCATTAATAAATATTTAAACTTGTTTATAAATAATCTCATAGAATTAATGTAGATGATTAAATATTTCAAATGAAGATTTTCATGTTACTGAGATCAATAAATTGTCATAAAATTCAGGACCATTATCATGGATTTTAAACAAAATTTTATGATTAGTTAGGGATTTAATAAAATACTGTTTTTATAAAATAAGTATGCAGTATCTCAAATATACGAAAATTATCAAACATGTATTTTACAGATGTAATCTTGTTTCTTATTACTAAATTTTCTAGGCTTGAAAAATATTATGGAATTTTCTTACTTTCATTTATTATTACACAATAAAATAGATGCACTTTTTTCAAAAATAATTATACCAATTAAAATAACATTTAATTTTTCATAAATTAGATTAATGACATGGATCTACTTACTCAATATAACATTTTTTCAGTGATATTGTACAAGCAACAAATTATACAGTTTATTTGATTTTGGGATGAAATTGATACTTTAGTGCTGGATACTTTCTATTGAATAACAAAAAATGTAACATGATTTTTCAAGATTTTAACTTTAAAATATACGAGATTATAAACTTAGATGTTAAGAGCAAAATATATATTTAACAATAATTAACTTTAATTAATTATAATATGAGTATTTGTAATAATTATCTGATATTTTTAATATAGGTTGAAATGAAACGAAGACCGAAGTCATTGATACCCAAGGAGCATTTTTTCGTCCCTTTGCCTCGACTTCTCTATCAGACCATGATCAGCCAAACCTCGTGACAGGCAGCCCATGTACATTTCAGCTACAGAAAAGATGGGAGAGACAGGATCGGTTGAAATGCTTATGCAGGGGAAGTGGGAAACAAGGTGATCGGATTATAGAACAGGTGGAACAACTTGGTAACATTGCGTCTTGAACTGCCCAAAATAAGAGAAGGATTTATCTTCCTCCAATATTTTGAAGCTGCATGAATACGAAAGGAAGCCAAAACTTAAATCTCTAAGTTACAATTTTTTTTAGGATGCACAACAAGGAGGTTTATGTACGTTGCACCCTCCTCTTTGTCTACGTAGCTTAAGAAATTTTTGTGCCTCATGAATATCTGTTTTCTTTTTGAAGACATCAGGAATATAGAAATTAAAAAACCTTTATTTTCTCTCTCACACGTAGATTTCGTAGGATTCATATCAGCATTAGATACATCAATGTTTACCCTCTCTTATTAATGCATTAATTAAATGGAAGATATTTAATTAATAAAACATTAAAAATAAATTGCAGGATCAGAAATTTTTATATATTTTTTCTTATTTGGAAGCTAGCTGCAAGTTTTGCGTCAAAATTTACTCTTGCATAGAAAACAAAACTTACACATACTTTC